>OU612094.1:109072261-109324761 GCA_914767995.1 Thecocarcelia acutangulata | reverse complement strand
TGGTATCACATTTTGCCACAAACTCATTACAGTAAACTTGTTCAAGGTTTTCGATTTGTTTCATAAATTACTAAAAAACAATTTTTTGCCAGTTTTTTCTTCGTGCATAAACAAAAATTTATTAGACTCTTAATTATGAAAACTTGGTCTTGATGGAAATTGAATGCTTAAATCAAAACATTTTTAATAACAAGTTAAAAGAACATTTTGTTAATACGAGTACTTTAAGATATAGAGTTCAAATTGGCACTAAAGAAAATATTTTTAATTGAGCTTGACGTCATTTGTTTCCCCTTATTCCAAGAGGCCTCATTGTAGTCACATGAAGGCGATGTAAAAAATTTTGCATTTATTTACTTATTGCTAACAACAATCTAATAATGTTGATGAAGTCTATCTATAACTGCTAAGGTTTATAAAATATCAAAGACCTTTCAAAGAATAGATAATTCGAAGACAAGTGCGCAATTAATAGTTTTTTTTTATTTTGTCTTGATGTGACGATAATAACGCCTCTTGGAATATGGATGAAGAGAATTAAAATGTTTACTCGTATTTATCTTCAAAAAAAAACGAATGTTGAGGAATCAATAATCATTTTTAAATTATAGCTATTTGCCCCGACATATTACGCTCTATCAAAAGTTATTTGCATGTCGTAGTACAAAAGAAAAAATTAATAAAAAAAACATTAGTCAACTCAGAGCGATTACTGTATGTATATGTTTCTTTAACTGTAATTCCAAAATACCAGACGGATGTAGTGTTCTTCAAGCTGAAATATCGGCTAAAAATAAAGCGGCCAGATAACTGATGTTTCACAAGACTTTCGGTAGGGATATCATGATAATAACAACAAGACCACCATCAACTCCTTGATTGGAATATACAATAGTCCAGGAGTGCTGGATATCTTTAAACAAGATAGCTAGACATTCTAACCTAACCCTAAAATGGGTACATGGACACGGATCCAAAAACGACAACGACATCGCTGACGACCTAATCAAAAAAGGGACAACCCTAGATGACACCGATACAGATACCTCTTGCGGAAAAAAAAGAATAAAGCTCAAAGCGCTGAAACGTGGCGATGAAAAATGGCTCACAGAGCCCGCATGCGTTATATCAAGGGCCGCATATTAACTTTAAGAGAACGTAAGAGCTCTTAAAACTTCCCAGATCTCACTTGAGAGTCCTCTGTAGCAGTCATCACTTGACATTTCCGGTTTGGGAACCACGCCAGGAGACTAGGCTTACCCTATAACGACTTCGGCAGAAGTTACCAAGACGAAGGAGAGGAGGAGATGGTCCTTCATCTCCTCGGAACATGCCCAACATTGGAGCATCACCGCCTAAGATATCTTGGTGAGCGGAACTTCAATAGCCTACCATATCTGGCCTCGTTCAATCCGAACAGCGCTAGCCTCTTCCATAAGAAGTAGGGGATGGCTAGTACAGCAGCATGTAACGTAACACTAAGCGATTTCCCACCTTTCCTCCCGTCCCCCAATACCACTCTAACTTCTATTTTTCACTTCTACTCTCCCTCCTTTCAGGCAATCACAAAGGGAATGATTTCAGGGCCTAACATTCATGGAGAACCTAAGCTATATCAGAGAATCCAGTGGTTAGGTAACCTAACTTAACTCAAAAAGACAGTAAATTTTAAAACTATTGCGTATATAATTTTCTTTCTCTTTTGTAAATTTAACCCGGCTAGTCGAGTCGCGGTCGAGTTTTTGGACATCCGGCGGATAAATCATCCATCCGAAAAATAAATTTATGAACAAATACTATTTCGCCATTCAAAAGGCCATGTCAACTTCCTGAAAAAAAAATTATTTTTGTTTGACATCGAAGTGATGAAATATGTCCATCTGAAAAATTTGTTTTTGATTACGGAGTATGAACATATTTTTAGTTTTTCACGCCAAACCGCTGAACTAATTTAGATTTTCTTTTGAAAGTTTTTGCGAACGAGCTGAAAATTTAAATAAAGTTTGCACACCGGACAGATAAAAAGAAAAATTAATTTTTTAGTTACCACGGCATTAACGAACCAAACAATTCAATATTTTACCATGACGGAGCAGACTCACCGTAATGTTTATCAAGTTTTTTTTTTGTCATTTTCGCCGTTTTCCCTTTTCAAATAATACTACTTAATAATAACTGCACGAAATTCATTTTTCCCCCTTTTTTCAAGAAATACAAAAGTTGCTTACTTCAAACGACTACAACAAATGAACTAATCGATGAATTTGGGTGAGATTTCAACAGCTGACATTTGACAGATCGTAATTTAAAAAAAAGCGCTAAGTAGCTTCAATATCAATCCGCCCACGTATATATGTATATTCATACTCGTATATTTATATCATTCATCTAGAAATATTTTCTTTCATATAGGGTGTTTTTTTAAGCCCGATAGAACTTGAAATTGTAAAAAATAACACAAAAAATTAAATTGTAATCAAAATTTTTTTTTATTCGAAAGATCAATACGTGACATTAACATTTGAAAATGATTTCGGGCATATGGGCACCGCGGCTGTTCTTGACGAAGCGCATTCTGGACGTCCAATTTTGGGCCACTTTTTCGAGCACTGCTGGCCGTATGTCACGAACAACACGAACAATGCTGGCCTCCAAGGCGTCAATTGTTGCTGGTTTATCAGCATAAACCAGTGACTTCACGTAGCCCCACAGGAAATAATCGAGAGGTGTCAAATCGCACGACCTTGGAGGCCAATTGACAGGTCCATTTCTCGAAATCAACTTATCGCCAAATTTTGATTTCAGTAAGTCGATGGTTGCGTTCGCCGTATGGCACGTAGCGCCATCCTGTTGAAACCACATCTCCTCCGGATCAATGTCATCCATATTTTCAAACAAAAAATCATTGATCATGGTGCGGTAACGATCTCCATTGACCGTAACGCGAGCGCCGGCCTCATTTTTGAAGAAATAAGGTCCGATGATGAAAACCAGCATGAAAACCGCACCAAACAGTGCATTTTTCTGGATGTAATGGAGTCTGTAGGGTCTCTTGTGGATTGGTCTCACTCCATATGCGGCAATTTTGCTTATTAACAAACCCGTTAAGCCAAAAATGCGCCTCATCGCTGAACACAATTTTGCGATAAAACAACGGGTCAGTTGCCAACTGCTCTAGAGCCCAATCGGCGAAAGAACGACGCATACAATGGTCTCGTGGCTTCAATTCAATGATTTGTCAGAGTATACTGAAACAAATAAAAAAAATGTTTCATCAAAATTTAATTTTTTGTGTTACTTTTTACAATTTAAAGTTCTATCTAGCTTAAAAAAACACCCTTTACAATAAAAAGAGAGATAAAATATTTCAACCTTAAATTTTAGTTGAATTATTTATGATGATGTTGTTGGAATTTTTATTATAGAACACAAATTCATGTATGTAATTCAGCGCATGAAGTTGAAATGGTTTTCATTATTTATGCATGAATTAGATTTTCTCTGTTTTTTACGTATGTTCTATTGGAAGCAATTGATAAAACTTATATAATATTGAAGTGCATCTAGTATTCAGAGTCTCTTAAAAGTTTGTTAGTGTATTTTTTTTATCAGCCACAACAGTGAACAGTAAAAAATATAGAATACTATAATTTATTTTTTATTATTTATACATGGCTTACAAATATTTTTTGACTCTTACAGAAAGTTGACAGCCGGTAAATTTAATAGCATCCTTTAAATTTATGAAAGAAACCGAAAAATAGTAAAGAATAAATTAAACAAAAACTCGAAATGTAGTGAATAAAAAATAAACTATTAAATAAATATTCAAAATTAAAAATACGTAATAATTAATCAAAACACAAACTTATTAACCATAAATAGCCTTACCGGCTAACCAATTCAGTTTGCCATTTAAATTTGACGAAATATTTGCTTGAAATTAAAATTTTGTAAAACCATTTCCGACATAAAGTTCTCTTTAATAAAATAAAATTATCTCCTTCGTGAATAAAATGTGAAATTTGTATTCCCATAAAATTTTCATTTCCCAAGTAGGGAAATTTGCTATCATGAATATCATGCGAACGTTTGTTTTGCTATCAATGTGTAGTGAGTAGACAATAGGTAAGAATAAAATATAAATACAAAGTAAAAATGATTGAAAATTTGTGGTTAAGTGATGTACAAAGTAATTAAATATAAGTTTTATAATTAATATCCACAAATTTGTATTTTATCTGCAACTTCTTTTTCGCGATGTTTTTCAATAACTAAGTTGTGAGGCTCCAACTCTTATATATTTTTCGATATTAAATCATTGCTTTTTTCATCATAATTTCCACTTCTTTGTTCTGGTTCTAAAGTGACTCGAACATTTCAACTCTTTCTCTATAAGTCCGGCAGTTGTTAATTTTTCCTGTGACTCAATTCTTCTTCTTTTAATGGAGGAAACATTTTTATTACTGGACTTTATTCTTATTGTAGTGGCTAATGGCGATGGTGTTAAAAGTTTTGAACAGATGGGTGTTTCAGAGCTTATTTCATCATCAAGAGCAAGTAAAGATGTTGTTTAATTTTTTTGCATTTATAAACGTCTTTTGCTAAACCAAAGCTGAAGTAGTTTTCTAAGCCCTCTACCGACTCTTTTATTCCTATCAATTCATAATACACTGCTCGCTGGTTAACTAGCTTTTGGTTCAGTGTGGTCCACCTCCCGTTTCCCATTGGTTTTTTACCGCACATACCTTTGTTGGTCTATGCATATGTATTGCAAGTTGTATAAGTATGTACATACACGTATGCATGTTAAAAAATACATTTTTCCATTCATGAACTTTTTTAATAGGAGGACCAGCAATATTTAGTTCTTCTGTAAGCGAATTCCAAAATTAATAAATAATAGCCGACCCATTGCAGGTTATTTGGTATCCTATTGAGAAGCATGTCCAGTTGCACATTATTTATTGATTTAGACCTAAAAATAGTTTTTAGTTAATTTATATATCCATTAAAATATAACAATTACTTACATTTTTTTCTATTTCCCAAAAGAAAATAAAATGAAAAAATTTACACAAAAAATGGGAAAAATTTCTTTGAAAAGTTCATTCACGATAAGGTGAAATTTTTAATGGGAACATTATTTTGTTCAAGTCATTCGCCGCTGAATTACATATCAGAAAATGGGACCACATTTTATGGGAAAAATTATTCATGATCACACTTTTAGGAAATGGGGAAACATTTTAGGGCAAAAATTATTCATGATAGGGGTGAGTATGTTATTTATTTTCAAACATTATTCAAATAGCCTGTATGTAGTGTCATCAGGTGCTTACCTGATTATATACAAACATAAACAATTAAACATTTAAGTAACTTCCTGAGGATGACCAAAATTATTGGCCGAAGCATAGAATTAAATAACGTATTTTAATATATTAAAAATTACCTTTAGCTGGAAGTAGCCCGGAACTTTGCAAGTTTCATTTTGATGCCTGTTGTATTAAACAAGACTTTTGTTTAGTTTTTTTTTATTCAAAGTTAAGAAAATTATAAAATATTCGTATAAAATGTTAACAATCCTTTTATTGTTAAAACCATTGATAACAGGATAATTCCTATAAAAAGTTAAACCGATAGAATTTTAAAATTTATTTATTTGTATTTATATTTTTATTTTAAACCCCATTTTTTTCTTAAAATTTCCAAATACCCTTCTTGAGTCAATTTTTGAAAATTTGCATGTGTAACGCGGACATCAACTAATGGCATGTATGCTATTAATATGCTAGTCATTAACCATTTTTTTAGCGGCTTTTATTTATTGAACCTTCAAAATGAACTAACAATAAGTAATCAGATCTTAACACTAAATATAAAAACAAACAAAAATAAAAAATTGCTTTTAACTTAAGTCCGGCCAATGCTAGACAAAAAGTTTAACTATTCGAGAACTATATCAGTAAAATCACCTATTAAATCTGATGGTGGCAACGGTATCCCTTTTACCCAACCGAGTGTGGCCGCCAAAATTAAGTATATTGCGCGCAAGAGGGTTTGGCTGAAGTTCCAGTTTACTGACATACCTTGTCGCGTACTTAGAAACTTCCTCTTTTACCAGCGGAACACTCAGATCTTTATGATTTCGTGAATTTTTTACGTACCATGGATCTGCAGTAATCGTTCGAAGAATTTGGCTTTGTCGCCTTTGAATTTTTTCAATATTCGACGCTGAGACGGTGCCCCATAATTGAATTCAGTAGCACCATATAGATTTTAGAATTGCATTGTATAACAAAAGTTTGCAATCAAACTTCAATGTCCAGTTTCTGCTAATAAGCCAATTTAGTTGCGCTGCTTTTAGTTTCAACTGAGTGATTTTTGCTTCAATGTGAGATTTCCACGGTCGAGGTGTGTACCAAGGTACTTGGCTTCATTGTGCTGCGGAATAGGTGAGTTGTTAATTTGGATAGGCGCATATGTTTGTTTACACAGTGTGAATGTAACATGAGTGCATTTTTGGCCATTAACTTTGATTTTCCAAAGATTCAGCCATTTCTCTAATATTTCTGTAAATTTCGTGAAGCTAATTGGTGGTTTTCATGAACACTCAAGAACGCTGTGTCATCTGCAAAAGTTGAAGTGTGGATTCCGGATGGCGTTGGCGTGTCAGAGGCGTAAATCAAATACAAAGTAGGCCCCAGCATGCTACCTTGGGGAACTTCTGCCTCGATTGGCTGAGTTGCGCCTATAAAATCGCCTTCTCTGATAACAAACTTCCGGTGGCATAAGTAGCTTTCTAGAAGCTTGTGTGTGTTTAACTTTATTTTGTGCATCAAGCCGTCGTACCACACTTTATCAAAAGATTGGAAAATGTCAATGAATAGAACTGAACAATACTTTTTGGCTTCAAAAGTCTGTCTTATGACATTAACTAGTCTGTGCGTTTATTCTATGGTGCTAAATTTAGCCCGAAAACCAAATTGATGATCAGGGATGCATCCCACATTGTTCAATATTGGACTCAACTTCGCCATTAACAATTTTTCAAATAGTTTATTATATCGATTTGCTTTCCCTTAAGGAAGTGCTCGAGTTCATTTTTGTGTTGGCGAATGCCGTTTGCGTTCTAGAAACATATTTTCTAGCAGTTCGTCGCTTAGTAACCATTGTTTGAAGCAATTTAGATTGCATTCTTAGCATTTCCTGTATCATATTCGTCATATTTGTTATAAAACTATTTACAGTTTGCACCAGAGTATCTATGATGGCTTCAAGGCGAGTAAAGTTGAAGTTTGAAGAATTTGCATTTGATGAATCATTTGGAGGTGCACAATTTTGTATTGAAACACGATTTGTCTTCACTACATCAGCATATGATACATTGGAAGAGCTTTGTTGGATCATTCGGTGATAAGTGGCAGAAAATGTATTACGTGTTTGACCTGACGCTATTCTAGCCTTTTGTGCCATCGATTGTTTAACAAATGAATATATATAGTATGATTTCCCCCACAATTACTACATTTTTTCTGGTTTTGGTCTTTCTCCGGCTTACTGCAGCTAGCAGTACCGTGCAATTCACCGTACACAACGCAAACAGAGGATAAATTGCAGTAAGTTTTTGTATGACCATATTATTGGCAGTTATGGTACTGGAGTCATTAACCATGTATTTAAATCATGAACCTTGAAAAAATCACTTTCCACGTTTCTGCACCGCACATATTTAGCCTAGCCAGCGATTATACTTGACTAGTTTATTGTATGGCATGGCGGTTTTATGACATATGACAATTCTGTTCTGTAATGTTTGCAAAAATACTAACTGCCTAATTAATAAAATGTTTTTTTATGTTTATTAAGCTCAAATTTCTATACAAAATGTATCTAATAAGAGCTTAATGAAATATCTTTTTATAAATTAGACCGCAAATATGTTGATCGCTTTTATTTCGGCTAATTATAAATTTAAACTTCAACGGTTTTCTTCTTAACAAAGCTGTTAAATTTAATAGTAATAGTAGAGATTTTAATCTTGTTAGAGGGAGTAAATAGTAAGGCAATAATCCGCACGATATTTAAATTAACTTCGGAAGAAATACTTATTAAATTATCAACTGAAAAAGTAACGTGTCTTCATAATGTTTAAGTCATAAGAAACCTAATTTATTTAAATTTTGCCAAAAAATGTAGCAAAAAATATTACATGTTTTTAGTTTTGTACATGATATTAAATATGCACTAAACCTTTCCATACAACATTTTATTGTAGTTTTGTATCTTTATTTTTCTCGCATTTATTTTTTGTTGTCGATTGTAAATTGCAAAATTCTAGCTACGTTTTGAGTGTTTATCATCGATGTTAAATATATTTTATCGTAAATGTAACAAATGATGCGATCAACTTTCAACCATCTTAATTATATTTTGTTAATAACGTGCCACACTATTTAAACACATAATTGGTTTATAAAAGAGCTGTAATTAGTTCCATCTACATCGATTATAATTTCGAAAATTATATAATATCAAAAGAGTACACGTTGTTAAACCATCGCAGTATGCAACATTTGAAGTTAAAGTATGAAATATTGTTAGCAATTTAGTTCATAACATTTTCTATAAATATTAATTAAAACAAAGAAACTTATTGTTTCGACACATGTTTCAATAACGTTCTTGTTAACAAAGTTAATGAACTATGCATCTGCAAAAATTTGTAAATAGTTGTAAGATTTGCAAGCATTATTGCTCTTTATTATTAAAATTTAAGCTAATATCAAACAATTTTATTTATAATGTCAGACAACTCTTCTGCATCTAATGATATAAAAATACATAAATAGCCAATTATCAACTAACTAAATATTTAATTTAACTTTCGAGAACTTTTTTTAAAAGAGTTTTGGTGGAATATTGTTACACGCATAGCACCAGAAGAGATTTAAATAAATCCATAGAGTTTCAAGAAGGAGATTGTGGCATCCGCATTGAAGCATTTGGACGGACAGACAAAAATAATTTGTTAAGAAATACTCTTTCTTCTTTCCAAAGAGGTGTGTGAACGGTATAAATTTTTTTTGGATTTTAGAAAAATACATTTTTTTTTTTTGTAACTACGCAAATTATTAATCGATTTCCATTACTCTTTCTTTTTTCAAAAGGGTTGTTAATGCCATAAAAAGGAAAAATAATTATATTCGGGCAAACGAAATTTTTAGTACGGAGTACGAGCATATTTTTAGCTTTATGCGTCTAACCCCGCTCAACCAATTTATATGAAGTCCTAGAAGTAACAAAGGATAGTTTATATTCCGAAAGTCCCACAAAGAGAAGAAAGGTCACGACAATTAATTTTTTTTATATATATATATATATTTTTTTTTTTGCAATAACTCGGTCGTTTATCAACCAATATATTCTCCATCGTACTCTTCACACACGTGATTTCAACAGTATGGAGCAATTGCACAAACAGCCAGAGCTTCAATGAATTTGCTTTGGGAAAATTTTTCCCAAAAACTAATCAGTCGCTTTGGCGATATCCCACGGCCACCGAGTATGCCTAATCTAGCTCTCAAGGGTTTTTATGGTGATACCTCAAATGGAGGGTTTATAATAGCAATACCCAATCTTTTGTAGCTTTAAAAGATAAATTAACCCAAGTTTACTGCTGCGCGTGCCGCAGAACACAAGGCTCCGTTTTGAACACTGTCAACTCGACGGAATACATCTGGATGGCATGCTCTAAAAGAAAAGTCGCATTTTTAATCTATCGTTTATTGCTCTTAATAAAACTTTTGTCAATTATTACGTTTTTTTATCTAAGTTTGAAAATATAAATCTGCTACTAGACACACTGTACATATGTTTAATAAAAAAAAACATTTTCTTTTAGTTTTAGTAGCCTGTTTTGGCGCGACAAAGTCGTGGTAAAAGCTAATATACTCGTACATATATACAAATATATATATTTTTTTGTGCATTTTTTAATTAATTATAGTAAAATTGTTTACTTGTTTGTTAATAATAATATTAAAAATGATAATTTCTAATTTCACTACTAAGTCTTGTTATGCTGTAATCTCACAAAAATAAATGAACAAGTGAAAAACGAAATCTAGTATAAACGTTTGCAAATCTAATCTACACTTTGTAAATGATTGATGAAGTGTTGTGTTCACAAATCAATATTTATCGCAAAACGGTAAAACAAATAGTTGATTTAGAAAAGCAAAAATCAAAAGTAATGTGATGTTTCCATATCACAAGCAATCGAATTACAAAGAAAATTTATATGGAAACCACTCAATAATTTGTGTGATTTCTATCAAAAATTTTTAGACAAAACACTTGCTTGTATTGTGGAAACAGCACATATATAAAAGTGTTTCGCACTCACTGCTCTTAAGAAAAATTCCTTTTTAGCATTAAAAGTAATCATTAAATTCTCTCTCTTTGCCAAACAAAATTATATTGTTTAAACTATATTAAATCTTTTTTTAATTGTTTGTGCTATCAAATAAAAAAGATTGAAAACATTTATTATTATTAATAACGAAAATCGAAAATTGGAAAAGTGATTTTTTATCACTCAAAATCTACCTAGCGGCAGATGGCAGCACAAACAAAAATATATTTTAGATTTTTGGTTTTGTACATTTGTACATCGGGGTTTATTTCAAGTTTTTCTTTTCTTAAGTTTTTTCTGTGATTTTTTACAGTACAAATTTGCTGTGATCAATAATTTTTTATTGAAGAAGACATGAAAAATAATTACCAAATATTTAGCTGGGCGACAGCTAGCTGTTTCGTAGTCGCACGAGTTCAAATTCGAATGGGTGCTGATGAGTAGTGTAGCGACTACGAAACAGCTAGTTATCGTCAAGCTAAATTTTTGCATAAACATTTGCGTTTGCTCAGTGTCGAAGAAAAACGAGTTCGACAGACCACTTCATTGTTGACATGAAATGAAAACCCTACATTGTATAGCAGAAGAAAAAAATTAGAATTTACATGTAATGTTAACATTATTTATCATATACAATCTAGATATATACTATTAGTTGTACATTTGAATGTGTAAATATAAAAAACGCTGCTCTCTTAATAAAAACTCCGTAAGAATAACCACGTTTTTTGTCTTCTTTTTTTATATAACAGTTTTATATATAATTTTTTTAAGATATACCCCTAACTTTTTAAATAGTTACAACTAATATTAATTCTGATATAATATAATTGGGAACATCAGCAAAATGAGAAAAAAAAAAGTTATATTTTCATTCATATCTAGTGTGGTACTTGAGAATATTTAGATTAAATTTTGAAGCTTGAACATAAAAGATATGTGATATCTTCTACCATTTCGAAAGTTTTAGTTGTCGCTCAAATGAACCTTATTGAAAAGAAATCGAATGGTAAGTTCTAAATATTGCATATAAGTTGCAGATCTAATTGTAAAAATTAAGATCTGCTACATATTTGAACTCATTTATCCTTACAGAAAAGTACGGCCGTGCTTTTAATTTTTATATATAATATATAATTTTCTCTGCTGTAAAATTTTAGCATTTGTTAGAGAAAACTATTTGATATATCGCTTTTATACTCTATGACAGGAATAAATTATATAATTTGTAGGCTTTGCTAATTTTCAATAATATGCTAAAACAAATTTTTTCTTTTCTATCTTTTTAGGTAAGTTAAATAATTGCGTCATCGTTATCGGTAAATTTTATTGTTTTATTTTAACACATGAAGAATTTGACTGAAATTATTGGTCTTATTCATAAAAATATTGTATGTTTATTAAACTGTTATTTGACAAATTTTTATGGAAAATATGTCAAATAAGTGTTTAATAAACATACAATATTTTTTATGAATATGGCCGTAAAATTTTAAATAATTGTGCAATATTTCATATGATTTGAACTCAAAATATATTTGAACCAAAATCCAAACCAGAAATGTTTGGCTTTATTTGACAGCAAGTTCAAAAACTCGGAGAACATTGATTCAAAATTTCAATTCAATTGCTTGTATTTTTTTTAATCTTTACATGCAGAAGTTACACATAATATTAGCTATGTGTGTGAAGATAAATATGCCGAGTTAAATATGTTTGACGTAATGGAATGACGTAACGACATATTTAAGTGTGAAGATAAATATGTTTGACGTAACGTCCCAACGAACTAACATGTTTGTTTATGTGTTTGAAATAACTTTTGTTAAAAAAAAAATACACAATATCTTAAAACGAAAAAAAATTTTCCAAATAAAGCATAAACAATTATTAGTTGAAACTGAAATGCTGAAATTTTAACATGGAAAATATAAAACAATTTAGTGGAAAATTCGTGATCCGCGAAAGAATTTGCCCATATATGGGCACATTTTTGGTTGTCACTCAATAGGACCTTTTGGAATAGGAAGCCAAGAGTGTCCTCTAAACGCTCATATACGTGGCTAATCTCAATTGTATTTGGGAGTTTTTTAAAAAAAATTTTAAATTTCAACTTAGTGGGAAATTCATGATCCGCGAAAGAATTTTTTTTAAAAAACTCCCAAATACAATTGAGATTAGCCACGTATATCAGCGTTTAGAGGACACTCTTGGCTTCCTATTCCAAAAGGTCCTATTGAGTGACAACCAAAAATGTGCCCATATATGGGCAAATTCTTTCGCGGATCATGAATTTTCCACTAAGTTGAAATTTAAAATTTTTTTTAAAAAACTCCCAAATACAATTGAGATTAGTCACGTATATCAGCGTTTAGAGGATACTCTTGGCTTCCTACTCCAAAAGGTCCTATTGAGTGACAACCAAAAATGTGCCCATATATGGGCAAATTCTTTCGCGGATCACGAATTTTCCACTATATTGTTTTATATTTTCCATGTTATTATTTCAGCATTTCAGTTTCAACTAATAATTGTGTATGCTGTATTTGCACAATTTTTTTCGTTTTAAGATATTGTGTATTTTTTTTTTTAACAAAAGTTATTTCAAACACATAAACCAACATGTTAGTTCGTTGGGACGTTACGTCAAACATATTTATCTTCACACTTAAATATGTCGTTACGTCATTCCATTACGTCAAACATATTTAACTCGGCATATTTATCTTCACACACATATATTAGCTTAAGTCTTGTTTAATACATATATAATATAAAATATAAAAAAATATGGAATTCCTACACTGACAATAATACATCCCCACACCATGCTGACACTGGAGTAAGCATGATATAAAATTTACAAGGTAGTTTTATTCTCCCAATTTTCCTTAATAATCACCATCTGACAAGTATAAGGATTGTGAAATTTTCCATAAAATTGTGCTACCGTATTAGTTTATACATTCCCTTTCAGTTTTGTTTGATGTTGTGTCTGAAAATACTAATAAAATTGCGACTTGTAACAAAAATAAATAAAATATTTTAAAATAAAATACATACATAAATCTAAAATATATAAAAATGGCCTGAAAAACATCCCCAGACTAAAATGCTACCGACACCATGTTTCAATCTGCCTTAAGTGTAACGTGGATTAAGTTGTTGGCTTTTCGGTCATCTAACCAGTCTTAATCTATCGAAACCTCTTAAATTAAATTTGGACTCATCGGAGAATAGTATGGAATTCCTTTGTGTGGTCACATTAATGTGTTCCCTTGCAGATTCCAACCTGGCCAGTCTATTTTTCCGTGATATAAAGATCTTTTTTACACTTTTGTATGGAATACTTTTAGTCCGCCTTCTGCGGCCTGCCTTTGAATCCTTTTGGGGGGTGACATTTAATGACAATTGTATGGTGATGGTTCTTGACGACACGAATTGGTCTTTTTTTTATCAAACGTATTATTGCCTGGCCATTTCGTTTACTAGTTTTTCGGGAAAGTCCACCTTTATGTTCTGCAACCAAAGTACCCGAACAGCGAAAACGGCTTATAATTCTTGGTTAATGTTAATTTTTTCCCCCAATTGTGGTCACAATAGCTGGTAGCCTGTTAAACCTAACATGGGGTTCAAAACGACCACAGATACCTACTTATATCAGCTTATTATTTCTAGTTTTTTCTAATATGAACAATGCACTACACATTTCAGAAAAAACCCATTCTAGGAGTAAAATCCCTTATTCAACTGTGTGGCAACTCCTTTTTATATTTTTCTCTAAAAATAAACTTCAAAAATCCTTATTACAAATAATAAAACGAGAATGAAACTACCTTGTATTTTTTATATCATGGGATTAAGTATTGTATCATTTTAATCACATTTTTTAACTTTAATTAAGTATATCTCCTCAACTGAAGTTCAGAAAAAAAAATTGTATGTCACAACCAAATTTCAAGATATTGGCTATAATTTCCTGAAAAAATAAAGTATATACATATTTTGTTACACTAAAATTATGCATTTGTTTAGAGACATGTATTTTTGTGGTATTTTCCGTGTGTCGCTTAAATAAGGAATATTGTTAAAACTAAGCAAACTGTAATTTATTTTTTAATTTTCATTCAATTAATACTCATTACATCGTCATCAGTTTTAGAAAAAAGGATTTGGTATCAAATTGTATAATGACTCGTAAGTAATTTTGCGAAATTGAACTCCATGCTTCCCTTATTGCATCCTTTAAGGATTCTATCGTCTCAAATTATTTTCCTCCTTCATAAACTTTTCTTGCAAGCTAACTCCAGACAGTATCCATTGGATTCAGATCCCTGAATATATGTGGGCCATTGTTTTACTGCTCTGGCCGTATGAGTTAGAGCTATGTCGTGTTAGTAAGTCCAAGGCATGAGTCCAAAGAAATCATTAAATTTTGAAAATGCTTCCTCCAGAATGTTTTTGTATAACGTTGCATTCATTTTGTGTGATACAAAATGAATGCAATGGTGGCACTGACACCAGTCTTTCATGCAATTTTAAGAATTATTCTTCCGCCCTTTTGTTTTCCCCGGTACACTTATTTAAAGGCACTAAAAGCTCCATATTCAGAAGCCGGTATCTTTTGCAATTTTTAACCGATTGCAAAATTTTAAAATAGAAATGGCAGCTAGACACCTTCAGTTATAGAAAAAATCATGATAAAAGTGGTTTCTTAACTTTCTTAAATTGCTTTGCGATTGTTTATTACAATTTACTACATCTTAATCAATTTACGAGTCAAAATAGCAAAGCAAAAATTTTTAAATCTATTGGAAAAAAAACTAAAATCGATCTTTACCGTTCAGAAGGATATTCTAGCCGCGCAATAGCTAAAAAATAGACGAAACCCAACAGTTGTCGACAATTACATCAAAGATCCCGAGGGGTGTTGAAAACATTCTAAAGGAAAGGTTTCATCGTGTTTATCTACGTATGAGAAAAAGATCATCGGAATTGTTTCTAATTCTGACTTATCCTTATAAAAAATAAAAGCTCAAGCGGGAGTGCTAGCAAGCAGCTCATCAGTCCTCAGAATAATTAACAGCTATGAGTATCTTAAATACTGGAAATTACAAAAAAGCCGCCAGTTAATGCTCCTCGTAAAGAAAAGCGGCTTAAATTCGCTAAAGACTGTAAATACTGATGAGAAAAAGTTAAATTTGGATGATGAAATCCATCTTTAAATACGAGTACAATACGAGTACAATTGTTTATAATAAGAAACAATTATTGAAAATTAATATTATATGGAGTTAAACTTTTTATTATTTATATTATTCTTATTGTTATATTATTCTTATGACAAGTTTTGAAATGAAGAATTAATACTACTAATAAATACTATTATTTAAAAACTTTCAGATTAAAATTTATCTAGCCATTTATATTGATAGAATTTGATAGATTTAAATGCAGTCTTCCTGATTAATATTAAAAGAATTCCATATTCAAGTGACATACGAAGTACTACAGAAATACACGTCTGCAAATAAATGCATAATTTTAGTATAACAAAATATTTATATTTTTTATTTCTTCTTGAAATCTGGTTGTGCACACAATTTTTTTCTGAGCCTAAGGAGATATACTTAATTAAAGTTAGAAAAATAAGATCCCTTATGCAAGTGGCAGGCAGTGTATGTATGTATGTTTAATTATCTTCGTTTGTTTCATTTAATACACAAGTTCATTTAATACACAAGTTTTTTATTAGAAAAAAAATGTTTCAATGTGGTTTATTCCAAACTTTTGGGTTTAGATATGTTCCATATGTACGAGTATGTACGTTGGTATTTAAATTTTTGCAGCCAACTGTTTAAAAAACAATCAAAAATATTGAGAAAAATTATGCTAATCCAGCCTGGCATCAAACTGTTGTTGACTTGTCTTAGATTTATGGTATAACAAATGATATTGTCAATATAATTAATTTAGTTTTGCTAATTTAAATATTTTGTAATTAATTATATGTGTCAAATACAAAAATAAATATAAAAAAAATCAGCAACAAAATAAAAAGTAACGCTTAATTATTGTACAAATATGTACAAGTAAGCACTTGCACATAATTGAGTTTAAGCATCTCTTGACTTCTACGTTGTCTACTTGTTAGAAAATAAAGACAATAATAATCATGTGAAGAGAGTGAGAAAAAAAAACAAAAACACACTAAATAAATAAAATAAGTATGTAGGTATGTAAAAATACAACCTCCTTTAACATTATCTAAGAATAAAATCATCAAAAAATAGTTGTTTATGTGTAAAACGTGCAAAACATACAATTTACTTTATATTTTAGCTTATTTGCTTTATATTATTTCATTTTATTTTTTTAACAAGTATTTGCTAACAAGTTTTTCAAGTTGTGTCAAATAATGCACTTTTAGTGTTTGCTTAAGTAACGACTGACTATTTACAGCAAATGGGAGCAAATCTGAAGATGTAAAAAGTTTATTTTTTTATTTCATTTGAATTACTTAAACTGCAAGTGAGTAAAAACATAAACTGACAAACAGTCAGTCAGACAGTTAGTGAGCCATAGAGTCAATACAACTTACACGTGATGACAATTCATGATGCCTTCGGTGGCAATTCTTGCAAAGAAAAATATAATAAGATATTATATAATATAAAAGAACCTTCAAATTGCCAAGACACTACTCGTAGTCACTAGTTGCATTTTTAATGTCAACAAATGTATTTCAATTGCCTGCAGAAGACATAAAGGCATGCTCGTATTAAAAATCGTACACAATAGCTCCAGCGAATTCGCATTACTGTCATATTGTTGTTTTATACATAAAAAATAATAATGATAATTTGTGTAACCAAATAAACAAATTCTAATGGTAGAAACTTATAAGACAATAACAGCAATTTGCTTTTAAAAGAGTTAAATAAAATTAGATCAAATACAAATGCATTTATCCTTTGGAATGATTCATAATAAATAAATAATACAGATTTTTATACATACGTACTTGCTGACAAGGATATCTGATTGAGATGACAATATTCTACTGAGGACTGACTGATCAAAAAGTAACCGTTATGTAAAATGTTGTCAAAAAGTATTTATTTATTCCTCAATAACTATCTTGTCCCCTTCAAAGTAATCCCTTTCAGATGTAATACACTTATGACAGCGTTTTTTCCAATCCCCGACACATTTCTTAAACCCGCTTTTTGATATCGCCAACAGCTCCTATTGCGATTTTTCTTTTGTCTCCTCAAACGTAGCAAAACGCTTTCCTTTCATCGGTGTCTTGAATTTGGGGAAGAGAAAAAAGTCAGCTGGCCAAGTCCTGTGAATACGGTGGTTGAGGCGCATGGTAACGTTTTTGTTTTCGACCAAAAACTCACGCACAAGCATCGATATGTGAGTTGGTGCGTTATCATTGTGCAAAATCGATTATTGTTTTGTCCACAATTTTGTGTGTTTCTGACAAATTGCTTCGCGCAAACGGCGCATAAATTCAAGGTTGCACTCCTTATTGGCCGTACGACTTTGTGGCAAGGATTTATGATGCACCACGCCATTGCTTTCGAAGAAAACAGTGAGCAAAATCTTCAGTTTTGACCGAACTTGATGTGTTTTTCGATCTTGGCTCTTCTGGACGCTTCCATTGAGATGATTGGGTTTTGGCTTCAATATCATAGCCATACACCCATGATTCGTCACCAGTTATGACCTTTTTGATGAAATCTGGATCAATGGATGAAATCTGGATCAAATTTAGCAATTTATTATACAGTTTCTTTGATACATTTTTTCGAATAGTAAAAAATCAAAAAGTACACTAGAACACAAACTCACAATCCAAAATAGCTGATATTGCCAACATATATCACGAAATTTGTAAATAACGGTTATGTTTTGATCATACCTTGTAATATTAATGAATTAAACGGTTAAAGACAACTCTGTCTGTATCGTTATATTTATTTATTACCTTTCAGCTAGTGGGAAATTAAAATGTTTAATAGGAATTGTTGGGCTTATTGCAAAATATTTTCATTAGTTGTTTTGACCAGCTTTGATTAATCAGCACACAAATTGTTTTAGAAACATTCTTGTATCGAAAATTAAAAAAACAAGAACACTAATTGAAGCCACATTATAGGTTTAACATTTCCTATATTTAAGTTTTAATGATTCATTAGGTTTTAGTTAGGTTTTAAATATTAAATTAACCGTAAATAAAAATATGTAACTCGAAGGGTATTAAATTACTTCATAATTATATTGGTGTACAACTTTGCTTCCGCCGTTTTGCAATAGATGGCTACAGCAGTAAGTGGTAGTCGAAATAAATAGATCATAGATGTTATACAATAGGCTTAAATAATTGTAAACATAACACGTTCGTAATATTAGTAGATTTGTGCCTGTGCCCTAAAGTTATTTTGGTGGAAAAAGTAGCCACCGAGGGACTTGGAATCATAAACGTATTACCAATTTTTTATAATGAAACCTCGAGTTTTGGGAAAAACTGTGAATGCAAAGTTGTACACCTATGTGCTTTTAACACGCTTTATTAGCTTCACTTGTATGCTTTCTTGTTTGCATGTTTGCGACAATCGAAATCCTTGCCATATGAGTGGTTGTAATATGTAATATATGCAAATATAAAAACTGTATGTACAGTGTTGCTGCTTTTGTGCGAAAGTTGCAGTTTCCGTATTGCTGTCGGGGAAGTGGGACATTTTGAGAATTCACGAAACCGAATTTCTGAATTCCCAAAAAAAGTTCGGAACCGTTTTGCCGGGGAACATAGATATAAATTATAAAAGGTCATTCACTTTGGGAATGTCCCATTTCTCGGAACCTTTCATATTCAGTGCGCGTTTCGTCCGTGGAACTTTTATCTGAACTATTAGCGGTCATTCGATTCAGTGCGAAAATTGAAGTGTCATATTGTTTCAGGGGAAGTGGGGGATATTGGCGATTCCTGATGCTGATTTTGGGAATCTCAGAAATACTTGGAACGCGTTATACTGATAATTATCTGGTTATATGAATAATTAGTTTAGCACGATATCAAAGCGCGTTTTTAGTTTTTAAACTATATTATATTCAGCTTATCTTTATATATTATTTTAAGTCAAAAGCTTTCGTTTGTGTTATGTAGAATTCTACCGTATAACGGGGATCAAGCGCATATTCAATGTTTGTATTGATTACGTGAATTGAAAATTATTTAAGTAGCTAATTTAACAGATGCAATTCCGCTAATTCTTTAGCATGCCGTCATTAGTGACCTTTGAAGGTATCATAGGATGGTTGGTGAAAATTTTATGGGAGAAATTTTGGTGCTGTGCAGGATTTTCTTTATATTTAAATTAATACACAATATATAAAATTTTGAATAGTATAATTCTATAAGTTAATTTACTGTTTTAATTACCAAATCTTTCCTTATTTCCTTTTGTTTTAGGAGAGAAATAGAAAAATATCACTCACGTACAAATTTTCTCACACGAACGTGGCGAAGAAACAGATATATTTTTTTAAGCATATAATTATTTATTTAATCTTCAAAATGAACTAGCATTAAGTATTCAAATCTTAATACTAAACATAAAAAACAAAAAAGAAGTGTGCTTTTTTACTTAAGTCGGGTCAATGCTAGAAATTTTATTTTGCGGGAACTGTATCGGTAAAATCACCTATTGAACGCTCTAATGGTGGCAAAGGTATTAGTTCTGTACAAACGAATGTGGCCGCCAAAATTAAGTATGTTGCGCGCAAGCAGTATGTTGCGTGAAGTTCCAGTTTACTGACATACCTTGTAGTGTATTCCCCTTTTTGTTCAATGCTCGACGCTGAGGCGGTGCCCCATAACTGAATTCTGTAGCACCATATAGGCTTTATAATTGCGTTGTATAGGGTGTTTTTTTAAGCTAGATAGAACTTTAAATTGTAAAAAGTAACACAAAAAATTAAATTTTGATGAAACATTTTTTTTATTTGTTTCAGTATACTCTGACAAATCATCATGAATAGACTCACGCTTGAACAACGCTACGAAATTATCCAAATTTACTTTGAAAATCAGACCCGTTGTTTTATCGCAAAATTGTGTTCAGCGATGAGGCGCATTTTTGGCTTAACGGGTTTGTTAATAAGCAAAATTGCCGCATATGGAGTGAGACCAATCCACAAGAGACCCTACAGACTCCATTACATCCAGAAAAATGCACTGTTTGGTGCGGTTTTCATGCTGGTGGCATCATCGGACCTTATTTCTTCAAAAATGAGGCCGGAGCTCGCGTTACGGTCAATGGAGATCGTTACCGCACCATGATCAATGATTTTTTGTTTGAAAATATGGATGACATTGATCCGGAGGAGATGTGGTTTCAACAGGATGGCGCTACGTGCCATCCGGCGAACGCAACCATCGACTTACTGAAATCAAAATTTGGCGATAAGTTGATTTCGAGAAATGGACCTGTCAATTGGCCTCCAAGGTCGTGCGATTTGACACCTCTCGATTATTTCCTGTGGGGCTACGTGAATTCACTGGTTTATGCTGATAAACCAGCAACAATTGACGCCTTGGAGGCCAGCATTGTTCGTGTTGTTCGTGACATACGGCCAGCAGTGCTCGAAAAAGTGGCCCAAAATTGGACGTCCAGAATGCGCTTCGTCAAGAACAGCCGCGGTGCCCATATGCCCGAAATCATTTTCAAATGTTAATGTCACGTATTGATCTTTCGAATAAAAAAAAATTTTGATTACAATTTAATTTTTTGTGTTATTTTTTACAATTTCAAGTTCTATCGGGCTTAAAAAAACACGCTATATAACAAAAGTTTGCAATCCAACTTCAAGGTAGAGTCCATTAACCAATTTAGTTGCGCTGCTTTTAGTTTCAACTGAGTGACTTTTGCTTCCATGTGAGACTTCCACATTAGCCTACGGTCGAGGTGTATTCCAAGGTACTTGACTTCATTGTACTGCGGATTTATTAATTTGGATAGGCGCATATGTTTTTTTACACAGTGTGAGTGTGACATAAGTACATTTTTGTTCATTAACTTTTATTTTCTAAAGTTTTAGCAATTTCTTTAATATATTCATGAAGCTAATTGATAGTGTTCATGAATTCTCAAGAACGTTGTGACCTCTGCAAAAGTTGAAGTGTGGATTTTAGATGTCGTTGGCTTGTCAGAGGCGTAAATCAAATATAAAATAGGCCCCAGTATGCTACCTTGGGGAACTCCTGCCTGGATTGGCTGAGTTGTGCTTATACCATTGCCTTCTATGGTAACAAATTTCCGCCCATATAAGTAGCTTTCCAGAAGCTTGTGAGTGTTTGCAGGCAAGTCTAACTATATTTTGTGAATCAAGCCGTCGTGCCTCACTTTATCAAAAGATTGGAAAATGTCAATGAATAGAGCTGAACAATACTTTTTGTCTTTAAAAGTCTGTCTTATGACATTAACTAGTCTGTGCGTTTGTTCTATGATGCTGTGTTTAGCCCGAAAACCAAATTGATGATCAGGGATGCATCCCACATTGTTCAATATTGGACTCAACTTCGCCATTAACAATTTTTCAAATAGTTTAGACATAATTGGTAAAAGACTTATTGGTCTATATGAGTTTACCTTAGTCGGATCCTTCTCTTGCTTGGGTATCATAGCAATTATAGAGACTTTCCACTCGGCAGCATAATACTCAAGGCGTAAAACAGCGTTAAAAATAAAAAGTAGAACTCTTCTAGCTACACGAGGAAACTGTTTAAGCATTTTACCAATAATTTGATCAATGCCTAGAGCTTTCCTGGGATTTTTGTTACCCATAACGTTTCCGATATCTTGAAAATGAAATCTCAAAGACACAGGCGGATTCTCTGAATCATTTGTAGAAGAAACTGGTAAAAGTTTTTCTTCGATCACAATAAGAGAGAGTTGTTATGAAACAAAACAAAAAAACGTTTGCATATAATGTAATGACACAATGTTAGCAGAATACGAGTATACGGAAGAAAGCAACAACAACATATGGATGAATGAATTTGAAAAAAGATATGAAGGAAATTGTAGGTTTTTAGAACTATATGAATTTGAAATAAACAGGAATGAAATATATGTTAAAAGGAATGCAATATATGTTAATAGTAGGTTAAGGACAGCTGTAAAGGTTTTCAGGAGCAGCTAGGCAACTGTTTGGCCTTTAACCCTTTCTTTATCGTGGAATGTTGCTTCGAGTTGCCAAATGCTTTAATAGCTACGTTTTGGTAATATTGCTACTTTGGGTATTAAACAGACATCATGAATGGCGTTTATCAAATTAGGCCAGTTAAATAGTCAAGCTTGAAGCAAAATTGTATATTTTTTTCTTTGAGTAAATATCACTTGAACTTTGTTCACACAAGACTTATTGCATTTGATACAGAAAATAAAATCATATTAGCGTTTCATAGAAACAATGCTTTGAAATTGGAAATGTATAAAAGAAAGAAATTTTAACTTGAAACATTTTAATAAAAAAAAATTATTTTAAGCGCTTAAACAAGTCTAAACTCCCTTGAAGTACGCATCATAAGTTTTTAATTCAGAATTTTAATTTTTTATTTTTTACTTTTTTTTTTTTTTTTGTTTAACTGAAAGAAAACAAAGTTAATAAAATTCGAATCAATTAATTTTGATTCGCATAAAAACATTTGAAACAAAAACAAAATTTGAAAATTTGTTTTTGTTTTAAATGTATTTATACGAATGAAAATATTTATTCGAAATAGAAAAAATAGCAGTTAGTCAAACATATGTATATACATTCAATGTGTTACGCATACAAAAAATTTAATTTTGAAATTATAAACCTTGTTTCGTAATTTGACTGTGAAAATATACCAATTTATATATAAATATTTCACAATAAAAATTTACTACTAATGTCCAGGTTTTCGGTATAGTTAAACCATGTTCATAGTTTAAACTTGGTTTAAAACTAAAATTTTGTTTTTAACATTCTTAATTTTCTAGAACTGCTTTGACCGTTTAAGCTTTGCATTCTTGTTTAGAGTTTGCACTCCTTTGCTTGAATCCACGAATTCTACCCTTACAGGTCCGCATTCAAACAATTTATTAATTGATTTAAGCACTTCGTTATTGAGCATGAAAAAAACTTTTCTGTGTATAGAGAGACTTTTGAAAAAAAAATAATAATAATAATAATGAGGCAACACATGGATATAATTACACCAGGCTGCAAATCCCAGACAATGACAATTATTTTGCAGATGCAAAACACTAGTTAAAAATACGGTTGTAATTTTACAATCAAATTGAGCACCCTGTCTTAGAAGAAAGTTAATAAAATATTCGTGTCCATTAGAAAACAGCAAAAAAGTTAATTTGAGAAGTCTACTGTTCTTTCTGGTTGTTAACACTGCGATAATGTTCATACACTTTTTTAAATTAAGGATTTGATGGGTTTTCGACCACAGAGAAAACTCTAGTTTCCATCATTCACTAAAATAGATAGATCAGTTTCAGAAGGGTGCAACAAATTGCACTTAATACTCTTTTTAAGTTCAATTGTCTAAAAAACACGTATAATCTGTTTCCCTTATCAGATTAATTTTAATATCAGTTAAATTATTTGCTTAGTTTGGGTAGGACATAAACTGTCCGTTTTTCATCTCCTTTTACCTTTTTGATAACCTGCATGCGCCAAATTACACTTCATTATCGCTTTTTGTTCTCTGTATGAAATTCTAAGATTTGAAATTTCATTAAAATCGGTTAAACAAATTCGATATAAAAAGCGTTTGTTAGGTATTCAACTTAAGAAATGGATTTCTATTCAACTTAAGGGTTAATTTTTTGTGGTTGATTAGCAAAATATTATGCTGTTGAATATTTCATTATATCAATATTTTTGGCAGTATTGTAAAGTTACATCTTTTCTTAGTATCTAATTAATTTAATTTTGAATCAGTGTCCTGACGTTTTCACTCGCTTTTTTTCGGAAAAACAAAACTGTGCTGGATTTCAGTTTTCTTTTCTTTGCAAATAATTAATTTCGTTTTCTCTACGTAAGTGTGTAAAATTAATCTTTTTGTTTTCTCTCTCACTTAAGATTTCAAAAACAGCGTAGTTAAAAATAAAGAGAAAAAAGTAAACAGAATAAAATATTAAAGTTGTCAGTTTTAAAGCCGTCATCTCAATATATTCAGTCACTTTATAAAACTTACTGAAAACGTTGCATTACTCTTGAGTTGCAGTCCATGTTTGTTCCCCTCTATTTTACTTTTCAATTTTTAATTATTTTTCTGCAGTATTTTTTCCTCTACAGTGAGAAAGTTGTTTAAATAAATTTTTTCACAGACGAAAAAGTAAGAGATGATTAATGTTTATTCTTTGAAATATATATCAATCATATCTTGACATTTACATTATATAGATATGTTTGCAAATTAATTTCATTTATGTAAAGCGATAATATAGAAAATTGAGGAAAATTTTCAAGGGTTTTTTGAACTTCTCCGGTTTTTAGCTTCAAAGGGCCTCTCCACGTTATCTCATCATTAAATTATGAATTAAATCAAGGTGTTGCTGACTGTTGCCAATTCTTCATTGCAAAGTACTGAAGCAAAAAAGTGATAGGAAACTAAAACCCCTTTCAGTAATTTTAAGACACTTTCGGCCTTATGTATAATCAAAATCCTTAAGCTAACTAACTAGCTGCTAAGATTTTTGTTCGTAAATTCCCATAAGGGAAAGATAGCAGCTATTTATTTAGCATAAGGTTTTTTATTATACATAAGGCCATTTGTGTTTATAATTTTATGTGTTTGAAACACGGTGCCTCCCAACAAAGAAACATTCGTGGAGAATGCTTTAAAGCTGAAAGATATTACAAATTCAGTAGACGTTAAGGGACATTTTCCACGAGCTCCATTAGCTCAAGCATTTGTTTCACAGTTTAATATGATTTCCTTAGTACCCCGACCATGAAGTTCGGCAATTTGAACCTGAACTACAGGTTGTTGAACCTCAAGTATTTCGGTGCGTTTTTAACCACATACAAACAATTGTACGTTAATGTGCTCTTGACACTTGTGAAAATTTACGGAAAAAATACGTTTTGTTTTCGAGTTTAAAAGTCTAAATAACATATATTTCTAAACAACTAAACTTACTTTTTTACTAATTTTCTGTATAGCGTTTTAAGCTTTCTTTTTATTTACTACTATGTATATATGTATGGGTGCGCATATGTGTATATGTGTATATCGTACATGGAATACATATTTACGTATATCCATTAAAAAAAATTAAATTAGCTGTAATAAAATTTTGTATGAAGTTTTTGAATTTTTAATTTTTTAAGTTTTACGTTCTCTAATCGCCCTTACGTCTGAAATTTACTTTACGTTACTACAACAGTACGTTTACATTCCATTCCGGTCGGTTTGCTTAGCCTTTGCTCATAAAAAATATTTTCTATACAAAATTTGTCAAACACGTAATTAACATAAAATATTAACAAAAAATTATGAACAGCTTGTTTACTATGTTTCCCAGCTGTCTAGTCAACATTTCATAAACAAAAATTGAAGACACAGAATTCAATAATAATAATATAAGCTAATGCCTAAAACTTCGAACCACACTCGAAAAATTCGAAAATTTTAAGAAATTAAAACTTAAATTTTGCATTTATCTAAAGAATAATAAAAGTCCAGGCAAGTTGAGCGGGCAGAAATTGTAGCGGCTTACAAGACGTAAACTAATATGTTAAATTTATCAACCCATTTTCAACAAACTAATTACATCAATACAGTTTCACAGTAAAAGAAAACATAAACATTTTGTTTTGTTTTAATAAAAAAAAAAACAATCTATCTGTAGAAAATCAAAAAATCGTATAAAGAAAAGTTTTAGTGAAGTTCTATTGAACAAAAAGAAACTAAATATGAATATGAATTAAAATTATTAATTACGCAGCACTAAAAAGAATACAGGTTTTGAATAGATCACAATAAGAAACTATTCGTGTGCTGTGTCGTATGAGTGTTTTCAATATTAGCATCAATGTGTTAATTAATATTAGTCATACGCCGAGCGACTTTAGAAAAGAAAGCTCTTGATGAAAAATTTAAAATATATTTAAACGGAAGTGAGAGTAATTATTCGTAAGTTAAATTTAATTGATGCGGCCATGAAACTACACACTGTGTAGTGCAAAGTTTTTAGAACAAAAGGAAATTAAGAATTAAAGACTATTTCTGCATAACAAACTTTATTATTTTATGGGAGCATTGCTTGTTAATTTTGATTTAGCTATGGTTTTTTTTGTACAAAGTTGTTTTGCAAAAAAACCGTAAAGTTAATGAAAACAAAGAAGAAAATTTTCAATATTTATTAAACGTTTTTATAAACGTTTTAAAGAAGAAGGATTTTAGCAACTAACAGCTGTGATTAACAGTGTTACAGAAGACAAGGAAAGTCACTGTGATGAACAATAAAATACCTCCGCTGTATCTCCAAAAATCATAAAATATACAGAATTGGAAATTGCACACATCGATATACAGACTTATCTCAAGCATTTTGGTACAACTTGTGCTTGACGATTTGTCAATCAACTATAACTTTTTTTCTAAGAAATTGCAATTTACAGCTTTTCGTTTCAAATGTGTGTGTTTCTGTTTTTCGTATGTTCGATGTTATAGGCATATACATGAAGTGATAAGAATGTTTTAAACAATTTGACAGCTCAATTCTTTGTTTATTATTAATTTTATTAGTAGAACTTTTGAAACTATTAATTTATTTTTCTGTTCTGATATAAAAATATAATTTTTGCAGCATGAGATTTTTTTTATATAAGAAGTTAAACCATGCTTAATTTAAATTTTTTCTGAAGATGCTAACATATTATTGGCGAAATACTGAAAAATAAAAGTTTAAAAATTGTTAATTTTGTAAAAAAAAACTCTCAAAAACCAAATCTGAAGCTGCAACAATTAAATTTGTTTGGCAAACGAAGATCAAAGATTATTAAGATAAAGTGAAGTTAAGAAATTATTTGTAATATGCTGCTATGATTAGTAATCAGAAAATATAGTTGTTTTTGTATTTTTGCAACGCTATATATTATAGAAATCGAAAAGGTGTGTAAGTTATACGAGTACAATCAATAAAATTTCTTTACTGAAATATATTTTTCTGAAAGAGCAAGTGAAAACAGAAACAACATTATTTAATAGCATGGGAATTAATACGGGGTATTTATGTTTAGACTTTCATGATATCAGTAAAACGACTTTATTGACATTAATGTTTAAATATGCTTTCAGCACGAACAAGGTGCACTCCGAAAACTGAGCATCATCGTTTTTGAAGACATGTGAACCAACACCTCTGTCAGTCCATAAAGTGCGCCAAACAGAAATTTTCTGTGAATGTAATGGTGTTTCAACAGTAGTTTGTGGTTTATCCTGACTCCAAACGCTATAATTCTGCTTATTTACATACCAATTTGACCAAAAATAAGCTTCAAAATTTTAAAAAGGAACTCAATATCAATTTACAAACAGAACCATTATTTTGATAAATATCTCTATGAAACAAAACACAAATCCAAAACTTTTTACAAACAAGAATATTTCTTATAGAAGTATAGAACTTTGAAATGAAATAGAACAAAGGTGAATTTTTAAATTGATGGAAACTTTACTTCATTCGAATGATAAACTTCTGGCATTATAATTTAAATAGGAGCCCTGGCATACATGTGACTACATACGAGGAGATCCAATTTTCGATAACTTTTTCCAATATTTGTGGCCGTATATCGGCAATATTGTCCTCAAAATAGTCAATCGTTTTGGGCTTAATGGTGTAAACTAGCGACTTCACACGTCGCCACAACAATAGTCTGGCGGTGTTTAATCGCATGATCTTGGAGGCAAACTCACGGATCCAAAACGTGAAACTATACGGCTACCAAATGTGTTCTTCAATTAATTAATTGTGACTCAAGCTGTGCGACCTATTAGGCCGTCTTGTAGAAACCACAGTTTTGTACATCATGATTGTACAATTGATAAATGAATTGATATCAGTAGTCATGGCTCTATAGCGCTCACCATTGCTTCCGTCAGCCCATAAAGCACACCAAACACAAAGTTCTTGTGAATGTAAGGGTATTTCAATATTTGAGGTATGATCAAAAAATAACTGTTATTTTCAATTTTCTCAATAAATACTTATTTATTCATCAATAACTATATTGTCGCTTTCAAAGTAATCCCCCTCGGTATTGGCGTCTTCAGTTTTGGGAAGTGGAAAAAGTCAGCGGGGACCAAGCCCGGTGAACACTGTGGTTGAGGCATGATAACGGTTTTGTTTTTGGCACAAAACTCATGCAACAAGCATCGAGATGTGAGCTGGTGCGTTATCATGGCGCAAAATCTCTGATTGTTTTTTCAACAATAACTTCAAGGTAGTATTTGTTATTGACCGTACGACCATGTGGCAATTATTGTTGCGCTACGCCATTGCAGTCGAAGAAAACAGGGAGCAAAACCTTCATATTTAACCGAACTAGGCGTGCTTTTTTCGGTATTGGCTCTTCCCGATGCTTTCATTGGGATGATTGGGTTTTGGGCCATTGCAGTCGAAGAAAACAGGGAACAAAACCTTTGACCGAACTTGACGTGCTTTTTTCGGTATTGGCTTTTCCCGATGCTTTTATTGGAATGATTGGGCTTTGGTTTCAATGTCATAGCCATACACCCATGATTCGTCATCAGTTATGACCTTTTTCATAAAATGTGGATCGTCGTTGACGATGTTCAATAGCTTCTGAACGATGTCAAAATTTAGCAATTTTGGAACAATCTTCGCTGCCGCACGTTTCATGGCTAAAACATCCGTAAAAGTGGTTTGGCATCTTTATCGACGTCTTCTCGGCCTTCCTTCTCGGGTATACCACAATTAAACTTGTGTTTTGCTCTTAGTAGACTCGCCAAACGCCACAGTCAGCATTTTAAATGTCCTTGCACATTTAATTTAATTTAAAAAAAAAAAAAAAAAAAAAAAAAGACTTAATACAGTTTCTTGTTCCATTATTTTGAATAGTAAAAAATCGAAGAGAATATCAAAACACGACTAACTTTTTATCTGTCAAAAATAAATGACAATCCAAAATGGCTGATATTGCCAAAATATATAACAGACATGTGTACCAACATAACAGAAAAAACAGAAATTTGAAAATAACGGCTATATTTTTATCAGACCTCGTACAGTTGAGGATTACCATCACACTACATGACGGTTTTGTTTATTTACGTATCCCTTCGTAAAAAAGTAAGCTTTATCGCTAAACAAAATTCGTTTATGAAAGTCGGGATCAACGGCATTTTTCATAAATTTGCACAATTTGGAAGTGTTCTTCTGGCAGCAGTCTATTCATGTTGAATAGATAAACCAATCTATGCATAAATCACCTAACAACTGACAAAATACCAGTCGTTATGCTCAAGCAAGTCGCTTAAAATTAGACCTTATGGTTGAAATACAACAGACGTAGTCCTGGCCAACTTTTACATGATATAATTTGCCAACAGTAAATGCCATAAATTTTAGTTCGAATTGTTAAACAAAATTTTCAGTATATATGTGTTTTATGTCACATTATAAATCAAACCGCACAAAAATATTTAAGTTGCGAAAGTCCATGCTCAACACTGAAAATAAAATAACTATTTTGTTAAACGACGTGGATACACATCAAACTATTTATATTGGCCAATTTGAGTATGTGTAAGTAAATTTTAATTTGACTTAGCACAGTAACACATCAAGAAAAAACATTTAATTTTTCGGTCGGAAAAAAGTTTCATTATTATTACTTGTCAAATTATATTTTGTTTGTAAAACCCCGTTTTTTAGCTTGTGTATTGGTACTTTTATACGGAGGATATTCGCAAATAAAAACTATTTGCAAATAACTAACACACTGTTTATGCGCCAATTTGTATATGGAAGTTAGAAAAGCAAATAATAATCAAAATGAAAAATTTTTAACATGCGTTTGAGCACGTAGTTTCTATCATTTTTTGTGCCACATCGACAAAATCTTTGAAATTGTTAAGTGAAGTGGCAACTTTTTACTCGTATGTCTTATTTGTAAATAAGTTTTTAAGCAGTAATTGTTTTCGTGAGTGAGTGCTATTTACAATATTTTTATTCGCAAATAACATCCACGTATAAACGTAGTATATGTCTATATGAAATTCACAAAATTAAATGAAATTTTTTAAGTTTTAATTAAGAGTATTTACGTGTAAACGTCAACAAATTCCAAAACAAAATTATTTTCCTCTCCTATCGCGACCAAAAACGTTGGTGTTATCGCTACCAAGACCACACAACATTAAAATTTGATATAATTTTGCTGCGAAAATCTAAATTATTTTGATTTTCTCAAACTCAAATCACACCATAGGTGTGAGTTTATTCCCACTAACAGAATCAAAGAAAGTGTAGTTTGAAAAAACAGTTTGGCTTGAAGATAATTTTTCAGATAATAGATAACCATGCATGTCCTCTCTTTGAAACATGTGCAGCACACAAGACAAAAAAATCAAAGTCAAACTATTCTACATAAATTTTACATTGTCTTTGTAACAGTTATATTGAAACTATAAACAATAAGTTTTAAATTTTCTGTAATATCAGATCATTCTCATCTACAAATTTATATCCATATTTTTTCTCATTAGTCACACTGCCTCCACCACTGTTTCTGTTGTAATTGTTGTCGTGTAAATGCTAAGTTTGTATTTACCTCTTTAAATAATGTCCTAAAGAATTTTTCTAAATTCACTTATATTCCTTCTCCTATGTCTTCACTTTAATCCAAATCATTTTCTTGTTCATAAACTGATCATTAATGTTCTAAATGTAAGCGTGTTTTAACCACAACTCTTCAAACATATTTTTTTAAAGAGATGTGTTTTATTAAAAGGATTTTCGAAAAAAAAAATATTAAATCCATTATAACTTTTCAATTCCAGGCATACTTACAGTAAGTTATATCTTTAATATATATTTTTTTTTCAAAGTTTTGCATTTTATTTTTCTTTATACTTAAACGAATAAAGAAAATATTTCAGTTATCAAATAAGAAATGTTTTTGTGTAGTTTTTCTTTTAAAAGATAGATGAGTGCAAGAGACATACATTAGGGCGGTAATGAACTTTTATTTTGAACTTGTGTTAAATATAAACCCAATAACTTTAACAACAATAGATACTGAAAATTATTTATGATGAATTTAATTTGTTAATTATTATCCCAAAGTTTATTTGAGGACATGTCAACAAATCTACGACAAATATTCTGTTGAAAGCTATAATTTACTTCTCGCGATGAAATGTCATCTATTTGGTCGAGTTTGATGTAAACAAGCTTTAGCAGAACATTTCTTTTGACTGAATGTTTTATTGAATTAAACGTTTTTTATATTCTACTTTTAAAGACACTTTTCTCGTCAAAACGTGCAACGTCATCCTAATATACAAACTTTTAAATGCTTAAGTAAAAACATTGTAGCTTTAAGTACGTTTATGCATTTACAGACTTTTTCTGTTTCCTGCTGGCAAACTTGTTCTCAAAATAAAACTAAGAGTAAGCAAATATTTCATTAGCAAAAATAAAAAACTTTTCAAAAATGTTAAGGTTGCATTGAAGCAAATCGAAATGTGAACATGTTTTATTTTAAATTGCCAATTTAATTGGAGGATTTACAAAGTGTCGTAAAGTAATGAAACAAACAACAAGTCTTCTTGTAAACAATTCCTTATCTTTAGGGGTGTTTCTTTTAACATAAACAGGGTAAAAGAAAAAAACAAAATACTAAAAAAAAGTAAAGATTCATATCTTGGAATTGTCCAAAAAAGTTTGTAAAAGCGAAACTACATCGGCCACGAGAGTGGCTGTTTAAATTGCCAATTTAATTTATTCTTCACAGCTTTCTGTCCGAAATAAATGACTAAGTTCGGTTAAATCAGCAATTAAAATTGGCTCATCTAAAGAGTTAGACTTCACATATCAAACCACGCCTTGACAAAGCTGCCGCAACTTGTTTATTCTTTCTTAGTTTGATTGTTTCACGTAAAATGCACGGTAATTATACGTAGTAAGGCTTTCGCTAAGTTGATGATTAACCAATGTCCTGAAAAGTGAAATTAAAGTGTTTATTTGCCTTTCGGAGCATTTCTGAAGATTTAAAGATGAAATTTTTGTCATAGATTAACAACGTTCTTAAGATAATTATCGCATCCCGAAAAACGGGTTTCAATTTGTTATTTTCATTTTTTAAACGGAAAATTAATTTTATGGTGGGAACTGATAAATTAATTTTTGAACAAATATTACCAACAATCAAGGAGAAGTCTTCATCGTCGGAAAAAATTGATTATAAGACCAGCCGTGATGGCTGAGTTTTCTTGCTTTAAATGTTTTCGGTGTTTTTTTTATGTTTGATTTTGTTCTTATTGTTCTTATTTCAGCATTAGTGATCTCGAGTTTTTCAACTCTTTTGTTCAACTCAGCAACTTCTTTTTTTATTTCGTCTATCGTCTCTGTTCTGATTTTGATTATCTCATTCATCACTTTCTCTATCTGTGAGTCAATGTCTTTCCTACTTTAATTCAACTCTTCATGAATGTGAACCTCAAATTCTTGCAGGAAGCCCATGATTTGCTACGTTTGTTTTTCCAACCGTTTTTCTAGTAGTTGGATGTATTTGAATGAGCTGTCGTTATTAGATGAACTCGGTGTCTTTACCGTTATATCATTAGCTGACAGTGCTGTTTTGCATTCATCACGCGATCTTTTCGAAGCTGCATCAGTAACCATTTTTAGGAACGCGAGTAATGTATCTTTAATCCGCTATATTGAAAAATGTATATATTTTTACGCTGGACTTATTTAGATTAAATTCACTGTATTTGTTGGCAGTGCAGGTAATATAGTGTCTGGAGTAAACGAAATGGTATAGTTGTTCTTTAAGCAGTGGCTTCAAAAATGTCTTACAGAATTGACAGTGAAAGGAACAGCTGGTATGCTTGTTTATATTTTGCAGTCGGCTTTAGAATTTTGAGTGGATTGGATCGTTGCGATATCTTTCAGTTTAATTTATTATTTAAAATATTTACCCTATATTGATTGAAAAAGCACTTTTACAAAAGCCTGTCTGCTACGGGAATACTTGTTTTAGCGATCCGAAGATATACAGTCAGTGTAGAGTATCTTTTTCGGAGGTTTTCGGAAGAAATAGACGAAGCCAACGCAAAACACAACCACTCGTGTTTAGCACTATGTAACGCCGCTATATCATTTTCTGTGTGGATATGACGACAGACAATATTCACCGCACTATACGGCTACAAATGTTGGAAAAATTGATCGAAAATTGGATCTCAACAATTAGAGCCAGAGCCAGCCGTAGCTGGCATATGCCGGAAGTCATATTTTAATAATGCCTGAAAACTATCTTTCGAATAAAATAAATTCCAGGCCAATTTTTTAAAAAATTCTTTGTGTTTTTTAATCTCAAAGTTCTATACATCTACAAAAAACACCTTTATATGCAATCTGAAAAAAAAATTATATTATATATATGAACGAAAAAGTTATTAGATGGATAAACTCTGTGACAGAAGTCCCAAGCCCTATGCGCTTGGTGCTCATTTGTTTTTGTAAAAGCATTTAGCTATAGGCTGTGCGCTTTAATATACACATGTGTGTGCAAACACACAAGTGCAAAGCAACAACACTTTCGTATGCCATGCTTATTAAATAAAATTAGTTTTTCCTTAAAAGTATTGGTTTTTGCTCTTCCATATAGAAATTTTGCGCACCCCTGCTCTATGATGATGACTTTTCGACCACTTTAAAAAATTGTTACTTAACACAACAACTTTAAAACTCATATGTTTAAGGATTCGTTTATTATTAAATGTATATTATTTTTAAATTTTCGTGAAACTGACCAAGACTATATCGTTTTTGAATCCTTGAAACACAGAAAAAGTTAAATATGTTCAATAAACGAATACGCTGAATCATTAATAAATTATTTGAACACGGACCAGCAAAGACAACTGTTTAGTAAAGCAATAGTTTTTTACAAAAAAATTACTTCGCTTATACGTTCAGATTATTCAGGAACAAGAAAATTAATTTTTGCTTACAATTATGAGAAGATAATTTTCCGTTTTAGGAACTTTGAACTTTCAGGTCTTTTTTCACAAAATTTCGCTATGTATTGACTATTTAGGATTTATTTTTTTATTTTTAGTTTCTAGACAGCTGAGTACTGGACAATGACATTATTCGCACTAACTTTTGTTGTTTTTGCTCTTGCTTTATCAACTGTCAATTGCACTCTAGGAACCATTAAAAACTAAGATTCAAAGTGTCGTTCAAGCAACAGCAGGAGAAAAAGTAATTAAAAATATTGCTGTTATATATAAATGCTCTAAAAGAGAAACTTTATATTTAATTATCCAAAGTTTAAAATCAATAAAAAAAAAAAAATACTGTTAAAGTGCTTGAATTTTATTTCGTATTCGGACTAGAGGTCTGGATCGAAATAAGTTTTTGTTGCAGATGTGAAGTTCTCTATTCTTTATAATACATTCTCTTAATTTTTCTCTGCACTCAAACAATGAGATGAAATTCACTATTGTTTTTTCAATAAAAATATTGCCACAAACAAAATTTTCCTTAAAAGTTCAACTTCGAAATACATACTCATGTATCGGTTATATAAAAATATGATCATGATTTATGCAGCACAAAGAGTACTTGCAAATAGTTTCAATTGGATATATCTATGTACGTAAAAAACGAAACACCTACTAATGCAGAAACCTAGTATTGTACACATGAAGCTTTTAACATTAAACAAAGTTAAAATGAATATTTATTTGATAGCATTAAGCAAGAGGAGTGCCAACAACAAGTAGTTTTACTCTATACATTTTGTACTTAAAATGTATAAGTTTTTGTTGTTTTGCTACTTCCTACTTTGTCACTACATTTCACATTACAAATATAACTGTGCAGAACTGTATTCCAAACACTGCAAAATTTTCCACTCGCTTTCAATTTGCTGGCTTCACTCTAGTTAGTTTTCCTTTAGTACTTGCTACCTTTAAATAATTCTATCAGTAATTCAGCTTAAAAAAGAAATAAGGGAAAACAAAAATGAAATCAATTAAGTGAGTAAAATACTGCGAAGACTTTTGATGAGTTTCTACATATGAAAAAACAAAATTTGTTACATTATAATTTTTTTTAACCTTCAATGTTTTTAACTGCGGACTTTGCTTGTGCTCCATTTTCAGATGTCTTGTGTAGTCATTATTACAAGATTGAACGATGGCTAATTGGTTGCCATTATTGTTTTTTAGTAAGTGGCATTAATGCGCTTTAAACGAACACAAGCAATTATTGTTTTAAATTTTACGTATTTTTCTTTTTGGGAAATAAAATAAAGCTGTAAAGTGGTGATTTATGAAGAAAAATTTTACACTGGCGGAAAAATTAAACAAAGCAATTAATGGAATTAGTTTAAAATATAATAAAAAATAATTAAATTCGTATCTTGATCCTAGTTTTTCGACCTTTTTAGATATAATTGTTGTTTAGTGTTTAAAAAAAACTAATATTTTTTTACAACAAGTGACCTCAAGCTCATTAAACAACAATTATAAAAAATAATTAAAAATCATAGATTTGTTTTATCGATTAATCAATTTTTTTATTGCCGATGATGAATTTTTAAAAGGCCTCTATTAAAACAGCTTAAGATTAAGTTATACGAGATCTGATAAAAAAAAATAACCATTATTTTCAATTTTTTCAAATAGTATTTATTTATTCATCAATAACTATCTTGTCCGCTTCAAAGTAATCCCCCTCAGATATAATACACTTATAGTGCGTTTCCATATAGGTGTCTTACTCGAAACATGAAAAAATAAACATGTTTTCCCATTCATTTTTGAAAAGAGTAAAACTACTACATATTTTGGAGCACAACACTTCGAAAATGTTCTGTACAGCACTGTTTGTACTGAATAATTAAAAATAAACCATTGTGCTATCCAATAAAAGTGAGTGACAAATTCGAAATCAGGCATATTCATTTGTCATATATGTACAATAATAAAAAAAGCAAAATATAAAAAATCAAATTAAAATACAATTAAAAATCGCTTTAAAACGGGATAAAATTAAAAAACGATACAAGTAACGGTGGATGTTGTACATAGGTAGAAATCAGATCCATTGCGATGAAATGTGTATAGAAACTAACAAAAATGCAGTAGTGCACTATCTGCTTCATCATTAGCCACAAAACAAATTAAGCCTGAGGGGTTAACATATTTTTAGCCAATCTTATGGTGATGATATCTTTGCGTAAAAAATTTACGAAATTTTTTGCCAGCGGCCGCGAAAAAAGTGCGGTAACAATTATTGGAGTTGTTTTGCCACCAAAGCCAACTTTTTTGAAAACACTACACTTTATCTACGAAACCTATGCATATAAATCTAAATTCTTATATTTTTCTTAACTAATTCAAAAGTAAATAAAATTGCCGATTTTTATTCTAATTTATATACTTATTCTCATTTATTTTCTGACATCTAATTGTAAATACTAATTACTATTCTCCAATGGAACACGTTCTTCTGCTGTTAGTAGCAATAGAAGGTGCACAATTCAACTAATGATTATGATGCTCTCTATCCATAAAAAGGGCATTATTAACCATTTCTACAGGAATAATTCTAAGGAAGCAGCAGAAGCTTGCGTTTTTTTTTTCGTCCTCGTGAACCTATGGAAAAACCACACTTTGATCCAATTTTTTTATTTAGACAAATGTGTACATGCATACATACGCATATTGAAATGAAGTCTTAAACCAAAACCTATACATATATATTTAAAGTCTTTGCTTAAACTTGTGTCCCAAATCATTTTAAATGTCTTTTCTGTTTCTTAAAATTTTACAAAAATTTTAATTTTCACAACATTTTTTTAATATTTTGATTGAAAAAAGTATAGTCCAAATTCATTTCGAAAATTCGAAATTAAAAGCACTTCATATCATAATGGAAACACTTCGACATGTATTTTCCTTTGTAGTGGAAACATGGTATTATGCCAGCGTTATTTCCAATCATCGAACACTTCTGGGACGCGCTTTTTGGTATCGCACACAGCTCTTATTTCGATTCTTCTTTATATCCTTAATCGTTACAAAACGCTTTTCTTTCATCCGTGTCTTAAACGGTTTTTATTTTTGGCCAAAAACTCACGCACAGGCATCGATGTGTGAGCTGGTGCGCTATCATGGTGCAAAATCGATTATTGCTTTTTTCACAATTCCGTGCTTTTCTGAAGAATTGCTTCGCCCAAACGGCGCATAACTTCAAGATAGTATTTCTTATTGGCTGTACGACCTTGTGGTAAGAATTCATGATGCACCACGCCATTGCATTCCAAAAAGAAAGTGAGCAAAACCTTAACATGTGACAGAACTTCACATGCTCTTTTCGGTCTTGGCTTTTCTGGACGCGTTCATTAGGATAATTGGGCTTTGATTTCAATGTCGTAGCTATACACCCACACGTAGAAAAAAAAATATAGTTGATATGACAATATTTTAAGGGCAAAATACTATTGTTGGATTATATGGTTGAATACAACCAAATAACATGGTCTCAATCCCATTTATTTACAAAGTACAGCCAAAAACCGAAAATACACCTTATAACCATATATTTGGTAAAAGTTATAATTTTTATATCATGACTAATACTGTTATTATAAAAATTAAAATTTTACTGTCATACCCAACCATATAATATTATCATTCCCACCCATATTATTATAAAAATGTAAATTCTATTGTTACGATCAATCGTACTAGTGTTGAGCGTCACAATATTATATGATTCTATAATAAATACACATATAAACACACATAAACATTTATAATTAAAACTTTTTGTAATTTATTCAATATACATAGTTAGTTGAATTAAAATTTAAAAAAAATGGATATCATCGTTTCGAATTTGGCGAAATCTTGATGCTCCTGAAAGATCTGACCCAGAAATCCATAAAAACACACATACAGTTACATTTGTCCTATATTTGTCTATATAAGTTTGTATACAAATCTTCTCACTTCCCGTTTATTTGGACCATTTTATACAATCGCCAAAAATATTTATATAATATTCATTACATTTAATATTATTAATGTTGAAAACACAAACACGTACAAATAAACTGATGGTTTAAAAATTAAAAAAAAAAAATTAAATAAAAATATGTATGCATATGTTTAACAACAATAGTTAGTTTGACGGATATGTGTTATAGATACATGAAAAAACCGTATATAGTTGTACAGAACAAAATCTATTGTTGTGTTCAAATTATTTTTTAAACATTATTATTGTATTCAACCATATTTTAAAACTATAGAAATATAACAATAGAAATGTGGAAACTTCAATACAACTAGTACTATAGAGGATTAAACTATATTAAAAACGATAACATACAGCTAGTGGCAACAATACAAATTAAGAGGGAGTAAATACTAATGTTGCCATAACAATATTCCAAACTAGTTTTTCTTTGCGTGCATGATTCACCACCAGTTATTACCTTTTTGAGGAAATCTGGATGGTCGTTGACGATGTTAAACAGCTCCTGAGCGATATACATGCAACGTTGTTTTCGCTCAAAATTTAGTAAAAAAATTGAAGCACACACGAAAACACGACTAGCCTTTTTATCTGTCAAAAGCAAACTGACAGTCAGACATGTGTACCAACATAACAGAGACAAAAGGCGAAAATTGAACATTAGTAACTCACAAAATTTGAAAATAACTGTTATATTTTGATCTGATCATGTATGTTACATACTTAGGTGTAACATTTTTTTGAGAGAAGAAAACACCATAAGTTGCGTTTATAGCATACAACCCATCAAAATTACATTAGCCACTAAAAAAATAAACTAAAATTAATAAAACTTGTATATAGCCATTTTGTTTTACGTATTTAATGAATTTTGTTATCGTTTTTGTAGATCTGTTTCAAAAAAAGTAATGTGCGTTTTTAGAAAAATGCATCAGTGTATAAAATAAAAGGGGAAAAACGAACTTGAATAATATAATGATTTTCAATGTGAATTATAGATACAAACATTTTATAATTTCCGTAGTACTCATAAATTACTTTCTTGAAATTAACGAAAAAAAAATAGTGTATATTTTCGTTGTTCCATTAGATATTGTAACCATATATCGTCCACGTCCATATTTTGAATTTCTGGCCGCAGTAAATCCGTTATCATCTCGTTCACAGCTATCTACCGAGCAGAATACATTTTGGAAGAACCACGGTATAGTACGTTTTCCAGAGAATGAACTGGTCTATCATACACGGTATTTTCCTAATGAATAATGTCAAGTTGGGCAAAAAAACTAACGTCAAGCCTTGACGCACAATTAACATAGTGTATTATTGTTGGACCACCCTATATGTAATAAATATCAAAATATTTGCAGCCTACATATACATATATAAATAATTATTTTTTGTCCGCTTTTTTAGGCGGCCAACTACGAGTACTTGACGAGATTTCAAAAGCACTCATGTTTGAGTTTATTTTGCTACTACTACATACTTATATACGTCTAAATCTTAATTAATGTGCCATTTGTATTTGCTCCATATGTAATTCGTTTATTTTTATTTTTAATTTTTTTCAGGTGAGTTAGAAACAATGTTGCAACCAACCACTTTAAGTGAGTATTTCCATATTAAGGAACAATTTTATGTCAACGCGTGGAGGTAGATGCTATAAAATTGACTTGCGTTGTAATGAAAAATGGTAAAATGCTATAGTAAAAAAATCAATAAAATATTTGTCTGATAAAGGATAGTTATTTTAATAAATATTTAAGCTGATTCAAGAAAAGTTTTCAATATAATCTGACATACATTTTTAAACACTTTCCAAAAAAATGTTTAACGTTTCTTTACGCAGTGTACTTTCCGCTAACAACATGATGTTGGATATCAAATGTTGCTGTTGTTGCAAAAATAGCTGATTTCGTTCAAAAGCTAGTTTTACAAAAATTTTGCTTGCATCTACGAATTCCTTTAGAAGTATGTATTCAAACAATTTATTAACTAATTCAGCTGTTTCTGTACAACGAGGGCGGTAGGAGGCGCTCGAACATGTGGTTTCTATCATTGTCCGTGTTTTCTATATGTGAGGGCGAATTGATATTGAAGCTACCTGAGTAAGAAAACAACAATTTTTTTTCAAAAACCATAGTAATACGATATTCCAACTTTTTTATACCATCTGAATAATACGATTTTGGGAACCCTTCAAAATACGAGTTAGTTTCGGTAATCACTTCATCGTTTGAGATGAATACCTTCCCTGCGAGCCATTTTTTCAAGTCTAGAAATAGGAAAAAGTCACTTGGAGCTTAATCTGGACTAAAAGGTGGATGGATCAACCAATTCGAAGTGTATTTCGCGTAATTTTAGCATCGTATATAATCAGGGCTGGGCAGTATTTGAAATACATGTATTTGAAATACGTATTTGAAATACAAATACGTATTTTGTATCTGTATTTCAAATACCCAACCTGAAAGTAATTTGTATTTTAAAAACATAACTCAAAAGTATTTTGTATCTTGTATTTCAAATACATATGGCTTAAAAATACATTTTTACAAAATACATTTATTTATTATAAGTTCAAAATAAGTTTTTTCACACAAAAGCTAAAATTGCTAGAAACTGCGACCACTAAAATGTTTATTATTTTGCAATACCGCAATGCAGCTTTCAATTGTCTTGTCCAGAGTAAATACATTTTACACTAATCAGGTGATATCAATAGGAATTTTCACATATTCGCCACCAGCTTTTTCCCAACGCTTTGTATTATATACAGGGAAATAATATTTATTATGAAAACTTTTGCCTACCTTTATGTCTGTGAGAACCAGATTATATCGATTGCAAATACATATAATAATTTGAGGTATTTCAGTTGTATTTTAACAAAACTAATGGAGAGCTTAGAAAGGACATATGTATAGATAACGACACCTGAAGCAAATAGAGCCATATTGGCGTCCACCCTAGTTTCAAAATACACTGGTCACCAGAAATCATCTCATTAAAAGAGAGCCAACGAATTCAAAACCTTGCAATAGATACCTTAGAGAAAGATTACAAAATACGTGAAACCGAACATGGATGCAATAGAAGAAGTAGTAGTTGCAATAAAGATGATGAGAATTTTATTGTTTTTTTTTTTTGCATTTATATAATTTGGCAGCAGGTTCCGCAGAACCTGTAGAAATATGTTTTTCCTCAGCAGGTTTTATTCACTCCCCAACAAGAGGTTGTTTGTCAGATGACTTATTAAATTATCTTGTTTTATTAAAGGAAATACTTGTTTTCCCGAATGAATCTTTTATTTGCTATCTATTAAATCCTAAATATTATTAATTTCCCAGTTGGCGAGTTTAGAACAATCATATGAATATACACACGTATGTCACACGTGTATATATGTAAAATGCATAGAATGTTAAATATATATAATAAAAAAAATATAATACATTTTATATAATATTACACAGCTTTATTTCTAATATTTGAATACATAATAAGTATATATGCAGTTGTAAGTATGAACATATTGTCGCCTAAAAAGCAAAAGACAAAAAAAATTCTAGTCTAGTCTAGTTATTATCAATGATACAACTATCCACAATTTTTAATAGGCTTTCAATACTTTGCCAGTTACGCCCTTTTAAGTTGTATGTGACAATATACAACTTAGTTTAAGTGCATATATAAAATAAAATATTTATCTAAAACCAGAGTGGTATATTCTTATGAGATCGAAAGACAAAAAAGTATTTGTAGTTTTTAGTTGTATTTTGTATTTAAAATACACAGCTGGAAAGTATTTTGTATCTTGTATTTGAGATACACAACTTGAAAGTATTTTGTATCTTGTATTTGAAATACACAACTGGGAAGTATTTTGTATCTTGTATTTGAAATACTTAAAGTGAGTATTTTGCCCAGCCCTGCTGTGAGAACCGGTGTGTTGTCTTGAAAAATGAGCACTTTTTTTCTTTGAATGTGGTGGTTTTTTCTTGATTGCATCAATCAATTGATCCAATAATGCACGATAATACTTTCCTGTGATTGTGGATCCTTTTTCAAGACAATCGATTAACAATATCCCGTGTGCATCCCAAAATACAGTGGCCATAACCTTGCCAGCTGGTTTCACTGTCTTCGCCTTCTTCGCAGTACTTCCACCAGCTTCCACCCATTGTAGCGGTGGACCCACGTTTCATCACCAGTTATTTATTATGTCGAAACGCCGCTGTGAAGTGGTCTGTCGAACTCATTTTTGTTCGACACTGAGTAAACGCATGCGAAATGTTAAACACACCTTCATATAATATGTTTTCCAATTTACCAATCTCGGGTAACATTCATAACGGCATCGAGGATTATCTTGATATAGGCTTCAATAAACACCTCTCTTGACCTTCTTATTGATGGTATTGTTGCAGTGCTTGTTTGGCCTAGTTTAAATTCGCCAATCCAATATTTTACATTGTAATCTGATGGAGCAGACTCATCGTTTTCCATTTTCAAATAATAGTCTTTAATCGTGCAATGATTAAATAGTGTTTAATCATTGCACGAAATTCACTTTTTTTACATTTTTCAAGAAATACTTTGCTTACTTCAAACGACTACAACAAATAAACTAATCGATGAATTTGGGTGAAATTTTAACAGCTGACGTTTGACAGATCGCAATTTAAAAAAATTGTATTTGTCCGCTCTCGCTCATGATCACGAAATCTCATAATGGACTGGGCACCCGTAGTTTTCCTTTTGCAGTTGACAAATGAGTAAAAAAAATTTAGGATTACTGACGAAATGCGTCTTCAAGTTGATTAAATATCTCTTTTACAAACCGTGATTAAGTAGGTTATATGTGGAACGACAAACAGAATACCTTCCAGACCTATTTTTATAATTTTTGTTTTTAATATATTTCAACCGTGCCAGTTGTTCCAAGGTGAACCCTTTTTCGCAATTTAACAAAAAATATGTGTTTGCACTGCCATCTAGCACTTGGTAGCTTCAATATGAATCCGCCCTCGTAAACATATAAGACATTTTTTCTATGTGTCAATGATTAAAAACTGTACCTGGGAAAAATATATAATTATCATTTTTGTTTCGCAAAACAGTTAAATTAGTGGTTTTTTTTAAAGGGCTTAGCCAAATATTCTTATACACTTACTTAAGCTTTTTGACTTTAAACAATCTGGCTTATTGTAGTGTACACATTGTATGATGCTTAGCTTTCAGATATTGGATACTTCTGCTGTTTTCCGTCAGTATAAGCTCTGCAATCTTTAAAGTCCTGTAAATGAATATAAATAATATTTATTTTAAAAGCCAATTCAAACAAAAGATATTAAAGCTCACTTGAAATCTTACTCAGAAATGTTGAAAGGGCTTGTTTTTTTTTTCGTTTTATTTTTGTCCCTAATAAAATTAAATAAATCAAAACAGAGTTTCATAAGATATTATCTTCCTTCATACATTTTCTGAAAGATTATGAGGATTTGACAGTTTATTTTGATGTATTTATATTGAATTAGAAATAATAGTATAGGGAAATTGAATTTTGATTTTAGATTTCCTAGTTGTATAAAATACGATTCTTGATTAAAATGAAATAAAGGTTGTAAAGAATGTACGGAAAGGTTAAATACACTTAATATAAAAAAATAAAATATTTCACACAATCAAGACTTACATTGTATCAGATGTTTTTTACACGATTTGTTAAAAAAAACAATTTCCTTGCTATTCGATTTTAGTTTTATGACTAAAATAAATCACTAGTACAATTCAGTGTGCAATAAAAATATCCTTGTTAAGCATGGGTTGTTTCTTTATTTTGTAATTTATGCCAGATAACTTGAATGAAATCTAGAACATTTGAAATTAGCCAGATTAGGCAATTTATGGGTTTTTAAGTATTTTCATACAGCTGCATTGTGCATGTGATTTAAATTATTGTTTTGTTGTCGCAAGCAGTGTATTGTCATTTTTAATATATTTTTAGTCTTTATTACATTTTTTTGGTTATATTGTTTTAACATTAGACAGTATAATACACTTTACCAAAATACCTGATAACAACAATACAACGTAAATTCGATTAGCTCTTTCAATATATATATTTTTTTACATACTTTAAAAAGTTATTTTTATTCTTAGTAACACAAAAATAATAGGTAATACTACCAATATTTCGGTAAAAGATTTTCTTCAGTGCTCGTGAAAATCATAAAGTATGTGTGAGTTTTAAGAAACTTTTTCTTAGGAATTCGTCTATAATACAATTTCAACATTCATGACAATAATATGTTATGACGTAGTATGATTGGGATTAGCAACTTAACAGTTAGACGTTACAATATTATGTTTGGCCGCAACTATAATTTAAGCAATTGTATGTCGTAAAAACATACAAGGTATGTCGTAAAAACATACAATGATATTGTTTTATAGACGAATAACTAAGAAACAGTTTTTTTTTCGCTTCAAAACTCAAAAACTCATGAAAAACTCACTTTAAATCGATCTTTATAAAATGCTTGAAAATACCACCTAAAGAGGGCAGTGTAAAGGACATTAGATCGGATTTTTGGTACAATATAAGTGATTTAAAATTTATGCATCGAAAACTTAACTTTTTGAATCATGACATCGTTGCAATAAAGGAGTGATATACATAGCTTAATTTTTGTGGATATAATTTAATTGCATAAGAAATAGTTTTTGTCTATTGAAAGTTTGTATGACAAATTGTTATACAATGTTTGTGAAATAAACCGTTAATTAATATAAATTGTAATATTGTATGAATACGGCCAAAAGGTTTTAATAAACTGGAGGATTTTTTAAGTTACACAACAACAAATACAATAAATATATTTTTAATTTGATTGAAACTGGTTCTATTGGTTAAAAAAATTTTTCAACTGTGTGGTGGTTACTGTCATTATGTAGAAGCGACATCTTAAGCACACATTTTGACAGTGCATAATTGACAGCAGCGTTCTGAACATCATCTTTTATGGATGAATTCTTCCGCCTGCCCATAAAGTTCACCAAGCAATAATATTCTGTGGTTGTAATTAAGTTTTGACAAAAACATTCTGAATATATCCTCACTTCAAATGCTACAATTCTGTTTACTCGTATTTATGTACAGGGTGGCCCAGAAAGACCGAAGTGGTGTGAATTCCTTATAACTTTTTTATTATAATTTTTTTTTTCTTTTCTTTTCAGTATTTTGTAAAGAAGACTTGGATAATTTATAATGGAGCAATACACAATTGAACAACGTGCCCAAATTGTTGAAATTTACTTTTCAAATCAACGGTCCATTGTGTTGACTCAGCGTGCATACCGTCGTCAATTTAATGTGCGGGTTGCACCCTCTCAGTCAACAATAAACCGTCTGGTTGCAAATTTTCGAGAACAAGGAGCAGTAAGGAACCTTCCTGGTCCCGTTTGGTGCGGTGTTTCTTCAGAAAGGATCATTGGCCCATTTTTTTTTGAAAATGAACAAGGTGTCGCCATTTCCGTCAATGGTGATCGATATCGGGCCATGTTGCAAAATTTTGTAAGGCCAGCCGTGGAAAACCATCCGCAAATATGGTTCCAACAGGATGGAGCCACAGCGCACACTGCGAGGGCCACAATGACTCTTTTACGCGACATCTTTGGTGAAAGAATAATTTCTCGTAACAGCAATTTTAATTGGCCTCCGCGTTCCCCGGATTTAACCGCTCCAGACTGTTTTCTTTGGGGCTATTTAAAAGGAAAAGTTTATGTTAATAAGCCTAGGACTATTGAGGAGTTAAAAACCAATATTCGAGAAGAAATTAACAACATACCACCGGAAGTTTTGCGAAAGGTCATGGAAAATGTGTTGGAAAGAGCACATTTGTGCGAAGCAGAATATGGCCACCACTTGCGGGATATCATTTTTAATAACTAATCCAAAAATATTCCCCATAAATTTAATGTATTTTAAAAAAAAAAAATTAAAAAAATATCTCTTAAATAAAAAGTTATAAGCAATTCACACCACTTCGGTCTTTCTGGGCCACCCTGTACCTATTCAATAAAAAGTCGGCTTCATTGGAAAACAAAATTAACCGCCTGTTCGACGATATCGAATGAAAATGTATGCGAAAGAACGCTAGTCACTCACATTTGAGTAAATTTGGATTTGGATTTGTCTATGTCATTATTATTCGTTCGCATGTACTTATGTATTTTAATTGAATTTTGACGCATCGTTCGCATAGAATAAAGTTAAAAAAACCCCAAATCAATTTTCTTTCGCCTAGAGTGCGAATGAACTTATCCTTTCGACATCGGCGAACTGGCTGTAAAATTCCATAGACAAAAAGAAAAAAAAACTATTTCCCTGATATCGGTCCATATTATAATGAAGGGTTTTGATTATAAATGAAGGTTACTAAAATGCACAGAATGAACATTTTCGATATCGGTCCATATGTAAGTATATCCTAAACGGGTTTTTGCATGAAAGACTACCTTTTTGGCATGTCGATTATAAGGCAACAAATTTTCTTCTCCAATATCCATATATGTATATCTCAGCATATATAGTTCAAATTTGTAATATATACTATATACATACGTCACTATCGTGGAGGGTATTTTAGATTCGGCCCAGCCGAATATACTACACTCTTACTTGTTTTATATGGTATTTATATGTTTTTTTTTTCGTTCTAGGCTATAGTGCACTTTTTTCTCAAGTAAAGCTTGTTTAAAACACATAAACAAACATTTTCGTTCGTGGTAAAGTGTTATCAAACATCCTCACTGTTAAATATATATGTATGTGGTTATGTCATTTCATTACGGTCACATATTTAACTGGGCATATTTATCTTCGCACACAGTACGTATATAGTGTACCAAACAATTATCTTAAATTTCATATTATTATGTTCGTATTTAGTAATTTCCTATCTATTCTGTTGGTGGAGTTGCTAAGATTGCTTAGCCACAGCAATTTTTAATTTTTCTGAGCATTGTTGAAAGTGCCCGGCTAGAATAAGTAAGAACTATATTTTTATGTACAAATTGATTCTGTTTTTAATTAAAAACTCTTACAACTATTTATACCAAAATTCTTATTCTTAATATTACATATTTACAATCTGTTTTTTGGTCATTTATAGTCATCAATATTTCATACACTCATAGAAAAACGGACCTTCATATTGATGACGGCAAGGTATCAGAATTGTGACATCGATATCATGTAAATAGTTATCAGTAATGTAAAAACCGACATCAAACTAAACGACCAAAGTTATCAGAGAATTTTGTCATACATTGCGTATCATCAATGCTACAGCTTTGGTGACTTCAATTCAATGATACGTTTTATTAATAATAATAATAATTGTAATACATCTAATTTGTCAAAATTGATTTTTAAAAAATTATAAATAAATATTTTCTTTTTATTTTGGAAAAAGTTGTTGTTGTTGAAATTATTATTTCTAAATTTTTATTAATTTTTAAGAAGAAGAAGAAAATACATCATAGTGCTGTAAATTTGTAATCCCAGCAAGTATTGTTAAAACAAAGGCAAATAAGTATAACTATGAAGAGAATATGTAAATGAACTATAATATTACACATCATTATGATGACACTTTGTCATCATATGCCGCGTTAGTTAAATAACGAATATATTGAGAGCGTAGAGAGTAAAATAAAAAGCAACTACAAAGCAAAGAAGGATAGTATTTTCTCGTACACAACATACACACAATTAAAATAATACAGTACAAAGACATTATATTGATGACAGTAAGTCATCAAAATTAAAATTAGAACATTATTACTTCCCATTGATTTCTTAAAAATGGTAGAACATAAAGTTATATGTTTGAAGATATTTTTGAAATCATTAAATTGAATCAGGGTTTACGTTTAACTGATGATAACGTACCATTACTCGTACTAAACTTAATCATTTTTCTGGTGTTAATGAGTTATCACATCAATGAGATTTTTACATTAAATTGAACCCAACTTATAGTTGGTCTGATGTTGGTATGTGATTTTATTGATGATTCTTTGATACTAGAGTATCATTGTATTGAATGCATTTTCAAATCAAAAGTATTTCGATAAAGCATCCCCATGATGTCAATATAACATTTCATTGACCCAATTATTGTCCTAGTTGCCGCCAATAATAATTGGAGCACTTGATGTAATGGTTGACATCATATCGATGAAGAGTTTCATTGGGTCAAAAATTATTACATTTGGCATTGCATTGACGTGAAAATACATCACAGTTAAGAAGGATTTTCTATGAGTGTGAGTGTTTTCTAAGTACTTAAAGGTTTAATGTTATTTTAAGTTAATAAAAATATTTCGAGTATCGTCGAGTCGATACAATGTGTTGCTGCAAATACTTGCCAAACACACTACAATAGTTTTTTGTTGCTGAGAAATAGACTGCTTTCGTTCAACCACTACATGTGTAAAACTTTTTTGAATGCCTTTCAGCAGTATTGGGTTAAGTCCGTATTCAAGCAATTTATTAATTGGCTCAGGAACTTTCGTTATTGATCATGATAAAAGTTCTACGCGAAAGTATTTTAAACACTGGAGTATGCAAGTTTTCGTCTTCGCTTATGACTATTTTGAAAATTAACAGCATTTGTAGGCGATGCAGTATACATTTCCAGATTGGAAAATGTTTCGTGAGGCCATTTCAAAGCTATTAGTCTAAAGTTAAATTTGTTAACTCGTTTGAAAATAAATTTTTAAGACAACAATTTAAGGCACTTTGGCTTACATACTTTGAGTATAAAAACACAGAATTTAATTCAATTTAAAATCCTTTTGGCATGGAGTTCAAACAAGTACAAACGAAATCTTTTCAAAATACAAGCGTTCAATTAATGTGTATTCTCTAAACTTGTGTTTGCCATCAAAAACAATATGCATGCATTTCGGCTCAAACCAGACCTAATTTGTCTTCTAGTCTTTCCTGACAAGAAAGAAACCATTTTTTAGCATTAGCGATGCTTAAGAAGACAACTCAAACTATACTTGTAAAGTTTATAATGGCATGCGTTACATTTAAAATAACTGGAAAAAATAACTTAATTTTGCAATTTTTCATAGAAAATTATATTTTACTACAGCAAAAAAATTATGTGACTGAATATGAATAAAATAATTTTTTTTTCTGCAAAATGTATTTGTCTGTAAAGTTTAAAGTTTATGATTGTTTTTGTCTTATTAATTCTAAGAAATGTGTACCATTTTTGTGTATTTTAACAGGAATGTGTGTGTGCATAATTTGTAATCATCTTGTTATGTTTTTAAGTGAAATGATATTTTGTTTACCAAATTGTGTTAATTTTTCTTAGAAAAAAAATCCTCAAAATATTATGCATTATTTTAACTTCTGTTTCTTAAATTATACATAAAGAAAAAAAAAATATTCTGCTTGAACTGATATTGAATAATTATGAGTATTTTTTCGGATACAGTTTTGTTATAATGCAATTACTTTAAATCTGATTATTGAAATATGCCGTTACAAAGGAACGGCTGCACAGTAAAATAAAAAGCTAATAAAAAAAATGTTCTCGAACTGTCCTTCTTCACTGGGAATGCGCCTTATATTTCCTTAATTCTCGTATTATAGAAACATTTCCCTTTTTTACAACATGTTTATAATTTTATGCCATTGTTCCAAAATTTTCATAAATTTTATTTATATCAGATACAAAGTCCAGTCACTTTTGAATAGAAAATTCTTTTTTTCTAACCTCCTGCTATGGATTGCAATAGAAAAATAAGTTTATAACAGCTTTGTTTTTTCTGACAAGCTTCTTCTTGGCACTGATCTAGATACCTACTTTTATTGAAACCTTCTAGTTTTAGTTTATGCCCAAAATCATAGAGGCCTTGGTTTTGCCTTTAATGATATTGGGATATTTCAAGGTCCTCGAAATGCTGCTGTATTGCAGGAAACTAAGAATCTAAGAAGTTCCACACTGATTGTATTAGAAAGCTCAAACCAGAAGTTTCTGATAAAGCTGTATTGTAAATTACAAATAACTGTCACCTATATGTGCACATATTGAAGTCGGTGAACTGTTAAATAGTTGACTCTGTTAAGTTGATCCACGGATAGATTAGGTCAAAAAGCAGATGCTGACGTCAGTTCCACATCAATATATACTGTTCGTGTGGTTTGTTTATGGTGTGTTCTACTTTCCCCATGGAAGCATTTAAATATTTATTTAGTGGCTTGCTATTGCTATTAAATTATTTTTTAACTTTATTCATTAAAATCTTTCACTAAAAGATGAAAGCAAAGAGTTGTTTATTACAAGCAACTTTTTTTTTTTGTTATTTTACAACAAACAAGAGTGTAATATATTCGGCTTGGCCGAATTCAAAATACCCTTCGCGATAGTCCCGTAAATATGTAATTATATTATAAATTTGAACTAAATGTGCTCGGATGTATATGAACTGGTATCGAGGAAAACATACTTTTGCCTTGTAATCGCTATACCAAAAAGAAACTTTTCATGAAAAAATCGCTTTATACTTTAGCTCGGGCATATATGGACCGATATCGGAAATTTTCATTTTCTGCACTTTAGTAACCTCCTTTGATAATCAGAACTGCTTTTTAAGTAACAGAAAATGTTTTCATGAAAAATCGGTTTAGACTATATATCGGGTATATATGGACCGATATCGGAAGTTTTCATTTTTTCTATTTGGAAAACTCCTTATATCACCGGAAATGATTTTAAGCAAAAAATCATGAAAAAAATCGATTTAGACTATATATCCGGTATATATGCACCGATATAGGAAATGTTCATTTTCTGTATTTCAGTAACCTACTTTTATAATCAGAAGCAAAAAAATGTTTTTTGATGGAAAAATCCGTTTAAGCTATACTCGGGTATAAATGGACCAACATCAAAAATTTTCATTTGCCATATTTAAGCAACCTTATTTTATGTCGCTTATGCGGCATTTTTATGAAAAAATTTGTTTAGGCTATATCTTGGGTTTATATGGGTCATTATCGGGGAAATATTTTTTTTGGCTTTTAATCGCCATGCTTAATAATTGTGTAAAGTTGAAGCAAAACAAACAACTTTTTTTGTAATTTTGATACAAAATTTTAAAAAATTGCTTTTTTCGGAATTTTGGATACATCACAGCTAAACGTAAACCGATGTTACTGAACTTCAACAGCGAACCCATGAATCGAATAGAATGGTGAAAGAAAAAAGTTTTTAAATCCAATGGTTTTCTCAGAAACGATATTTCAATCGCTTAGTTGACTTTTCTATCAATGCTGATTCAGAATATGTGTATAGTTTATAGGGTCGAAAAAGAAAATAGTAGAAATTGCACTGAAATCACAAACTTGTATATAACCTTAACATTTTTGTGAAGGGTATAAAAAGTATTTAAAAGTACGGTTACGGATAACTATAATACATATTTTGGCATCATTAAACACAATTTTATGGAACCGATAAGGCCATTTTATAGATACTGTTGTCAGTTGAAAAAAAATGTTTAATTAGTTAATAAATGTTGCCTAAAAACAATTTCTAATAGCTGTTTATTGAGCCTTAATCACTTATCAACTAATATAAACATTAGCACGCCTTTTTACTGCATTGTACCGTGGAAGGTTGCTAATGCAATGCCAATGCCAAAAAGGCCTGAAATTACAGTCCAATTATAATTTGCCTTGCGTTTTTAAATGTAATGACAATTCTAATGAGTTACAATCTTGTGAGGTACCTAGATTTATACAATATGTTTTGTGACCGTCAATATGGATTTCATAGCGATCTTTTGGCACATCTCTCGGAGAACTCGTGTCACTCGATCCACCATTTTGGTTAGAGTAAAGTGGTGACTCCGAATATTTTCAAGGCGTTTGACAGAATGTGGCATGGTGCATTACTGGTAAAACTTATGGCTTTTGGTACTGGTGATGATGTTTCTATACGAGGTGTTTGTTATAGATGGGGTCTTATCAAAAGAGTCTGAGATTAATTCAGGTGTACCACAATACTCTGTTCTCTTTGCTAATCTATTTCTTATTTTTCTTAACCGGAAGATCGGTTATACCTTCAACCTCATCGGCTTATTAGCACATGACAGCAGCTTTTACTATTCATAGAGATGGTCTAGTCTATCCGAGATCGGTGCCAAGAGACAAAATTTGAATGACTCATTAAGTAATCTTTTAATCACCAAATGGCTTCGCAAAAACAAGATCCACTTCACATCCGTAAATTATTTATTAGCACGTTAATGCTGATTCATCTGTATTCATAGATAGTATAAATATTGAGGATTCAAATGCTCCCGATACTCTTGGAGTGATACCTAGTTCTGTGTGATTTTCGATGGACTGAACACATTTTCCGTGTCTCTAAAGAAGCTTTCAAGTATGTCGGTTTTTTTAAACGGAGTAATAAGAACTTCACTCCATCCGAATTCCTTATTTTTATACCATCTACATCGAAAATTGAACCAAACCCTGGTTTTTGGGCCTAGCATCAATATCTATTTTAGGGTTATTCGAACAAGTGCAAACCAGAACGTATATTCCAAGTTCCAATACATTGCACTGCACTGTTAATTGAATGGTTCAATTTAGCATTAAATTAAAACTTGTGTGAGATTTCAGCTAAGCCAGTGATGGCCACACACAAATATTGCATAGTTATACGCTTGCATTAGCACTGGCAAAAAATTAAGTATATTTTTAAAAAGCTACGCAGTCAAGCCCTATTTCATTCAAGTCTACAGAGCAACTAATTTGATGATATTTGTTTAATTGTAAATAAATCATCAACTGAAAATATATATCCGTGGTTGTCACGAAGATTTTTACAGTGTACATGTGAGGGATGAATTTTGTGTACTATACAAAAAAAATTCATCACATATAATCAAGCCATTTTATATACGAGTATTTTCATACGTTATACAAAAATAATTGTGTAACTGCTTTAATTTATGAACGTCTGCAAAGTTTGATTACTTGTTTTATGTCAGAAGTGTGTGCAAACGAACAAATTGTATCAAAAAGGTGCCTTAAAATGAGCGAAAAATTTGTATTGAAAAAGTTTGCAATTAATTAATGTTTGCCAATAAACTTAATAAAATGTTTCTTGCGTGAAAGTTGAAATTATTTCAATGAATGGTAATAATCAAAAATGTTTAAAAAAATATTCTAATATTATTAGAATATTTTTTTTCGATTCAATTTTCGAAAACTTTTCTAAAATTATTTTCCTATTACTATTTTTTCAAGTTTTAAAATTTTAAGTTGCACAGATATTGTGCGATCAGGTCATTTCAAAGCTGCAACATGGCACTTTAAAAAGCCAAGTGTTCATAAATTTTCTGCACGTCTAAATTTATTTCTTTTTAGTAAACTTGTTGAAAATCATAAGTGGTAAAAAAAATGTTTACCTCTGGTAAGTCAACTGTTTTTTTGTTTTTCATTTTAGTAAAATTTTTAGTGTGATAATGTTCATTGTAGTCAAGTCAAATTTCTCTCTTTTCCGCTATATCAATAGAATTTCTTTCGTTCATAGTTTTTTTAAAATCAATATTATAATTAAAGTGTAAGTGTAAAACTACAAAAGACAAACAAAGACAACATTAATATTGACATAAGTGATATGACACAATAAACAGTTTGAAAAAAATATACACACACATAAAAGTATATAAAGTGTGACGTGGGTGGTAGCAGCTACAACAAAAGCATGACAGGTAAATGTCAGTCATAAAACTTACTCGAAAGCGTAATACTAAACACTATTCAATGCCGCAACATACATACATCCTCTTTATATATTATCTTTACATAAAAAATATATGAATGAAAGAAGGCGAGCCGATTAAATATTTTTTGCACTAGCACGAAACTCAATTAAATATCGAAGTAGTTTACCCATTAACAGACTATTTTTTAATATTGTTTCGTGTTTTATACTCGTAACGTTAGTATTTATTTGCTTGTTGTCAACCCAGCAAACGTTAACAAGCATATTTTAAGGAAAGTTGTTAACCAACTTCAGAATGTTACAAGAGTTTACATCATGTTTGTTGCTCTGGAAATTTGTGGAAACATACAGCTTGCAAAGCTCACACAGTTCAAAACTTTTGCCATCATTTTGTAGCCATATGGACAAACCCTTTGCTGAACGGCTCGGCTCAGCTAATCCCTCCTGTATACAGTCAATGAAAGACAAGGCTTCTGAGTTCGTAGGCCGAACTCATCCATCTAACTATCACTGTTGTCCTTACATTAGAGGTATTTGCTGCAAAACAACAGCACTTCGGAGTTTATTAACCCCCCAAAAACCGGCAGGTTTCAGGATAGGTTCATCAACGATGATCAGCGGCGATATAGTCTGCAAGCAGAACCATTCTGCCAATTTAAATCCTTGGTAAGGGCTTTGGAAGTCAAACACAACATAAGTCATGCGACTTCCTAGAGCTTTAATTTCTACAACAAACGAGAAACCTCTACCCCTCTATGCCCCAGATTACAGAACGCCTGGTTAGGCGTACACCAAAGTAAAACCTGCTTTCCGAGGAGAGCCTAAAAAGGACACAACAATTATCAATTCAAACTTTTGTTTTTCATTTTCAAAAGTGAATTCGAAATATTGCAAAATTGGGAACATGAACAGTGAAACAAATACTTATTTTAAGGCCCTTTAGAATAGGGATACAAAACTTAAGCTCTGCAATATTAAGGAATCAGATGTACAATATCCTAGTTGTAGTAAAAATTTTTATTTAAAATTATTTTTATCTTTTTTCACCTTTCAAGTTTTCTTTGCTCGTTGGGTGTTTGAAGCAAATATCACTGGAATTGTTACAAGAAACGTTGAGCAAGAACTTTACACAAAGAGACAACATGAAATCTAATAAACTTTAATTGACGTTGTTGAAGTTTTTATAGAATAATGTGACTGAATTGAAAGTGAGTAAACATGTTTAATACGCTGCAGTGCAGATATAAATGTTTGCAAGCCGCGTTGCCAGGAAGCAAAACTATTGTGCGTTGAAAATTTATTAGGAAAATATCAGAATACAAAAAAAGCATAAATAAATAAACAACAAACAATATTTTTGAGTATTTTTAGCTAGACTAAAACAAAAATCTTTTCATAATGATAGATTGAGCTGCCACCAAAAACAACAGAATTAAAATAATGTCCAGCACACATTCCATAAGTAAATAACCATTTTATAATAGATGTAATCTAAATAGCTAGGCAAGAAACTCACACGCCTTAACTACTTTAAAAAAAAATTTTCTTTAATTTCCTTGCTGACGGCTACAACAGAACTTGTAGTTTTATTCAAATTTTTGGTCTATGTATGTCGCATATGCATGACGAACCAATTGAACAAAATATTGAGCACATTGGAAAGCACTTGAGGAACGTTTTATCATGCAAAGCCGCTTTTACACACTACTCGTACATATTTTACAGTGTGCTTGTCAAATTTAGCACTGCAAAATGTATGATACATCGTGTGTAAATGCAACAAAAATTTGGTTATGTAAATGTTTAACCGAATTTATACTGCTAAAATTTTAAATTACAGCGTGTCCTATTTTGAACTGTAAAATCATCTGACATCAGCTATTTTGCAAGTCAGTTTTTTTTATTGTTGAAATTGTATTGCAAATTGCAATTATTTTAGTTTTCTAGTCCCGTTTTGAAAACTTTTTTTTTGCAAAATTTAAAATCTCGATTGAAAAACAAAACACTTTAGTCAAAATAAAGTCAGCTCAAAAATAGGTGCTATAAAATTTCTAGGTTATGTCAGACGAAACCAAAAACTCAAATATGAAAGCAAAAATTATAATTGTAAACTGTCTGTAAATTGTAATTTTTGGCACAAATACGCAATAACAGATGAATTGCATACTGGGAAAGCCACTGTAAAATACATAGTGTGCAGAAGTGGCTTATGCTTCCGAAATAGACATATGCACGTAGAAAAATATAAGGTTAATACAACAATATTCTAAGAGCATTATATGGTGTATCTGATAATATTATATTGTTATACAATACCTAAAACGCCATTGAGGCTCACCATAGTGTTGTAAAAAATACTATAAGTAACTAGACTATATTTTGTCTCGACATTGTTATAATGATAAGTAACCATAGTATTAATTAAAGTTATGAAGTAATTGTTATATGGTTGAGTATATTATTACACTGACCATTAATGGTTTTTATCATTTGTAACATTATTACATTCATGTAGTAATCATACTAACATCAGAGATAGCTGTATTGTAATAGAACAATATTTTTATTACTATTAGTACAAATATGTATGTACATATAGTAATTAATTGCCCAAAAAGGCAGCTTATAACATATGGATTTTAATAATATGTATAAAATAAATTAGAAAACCCAAATAGTCGGATTGCATCCCGACTATTTGGATTTAATGCACAAATTTCTGATTTGATGTTGAAATATACATCCGCTGAAAGAAAACGAAATCATTATTAAGAATTGCTTCAGCAGTTACAATTCCAAAAGTCTTACATAACCAGTAATATCGTTGCATGTATTATTGGATATACCGTATATATGTTGACATCTTAATATTAAACACACTTACCTCTGTATATTCGTGAATACTCAAGATTTGTATTTTCCTCAATTTCACGTTTTTGCTCTGTTCTAAATAATGCTGGACAAATTTATTAAAATATTTTTAAAATCAAAACACAAAAAACATCGTTTTATTTCGAAAGAAAAAATCGAGCTGAAAGAGAATTATATATCAGCGAATAGAAGGAAAATATTGTTAACGACGACAATAATAAATTTACTTCGTAAACTTACTTTTGTTGCATATGAATTATCATATCATACACATTAGAAAAACAAATAGTTTAGTATTGGGTGTGATGTTCTTTTCAAAATTGTTTCACAATTGCTATTGTTGTATGCAACCATATCTTGAAACTTATAGATGATAAAAATAGAATTAAGCTATGTACACACGATTGTCAGATGTTACAATATGGTAAGATATGGCAGCATGCTGACAATGTAGTGACAATGAAAAATAGTCCCGCAGAAATAAATTGTGTGTTCAGACGACCGTAAGAAAATCTTACAATTTGAATGTCAGACTATGGTCTGACAAATAATTCAGCTGACAACAAAAATTGTCAGTTCACACGATTGTCAGATTGTTAGATGAAAAAAATAGCCAGACATGTTGTAAGGCATTGCAACTTATGTATATAAACAACCATCTGTCTGGCAGTGTTGCCCATCAAACTTTTTTTCTGACAATGATGCCATTGTCAGGTGCATTAATTTTATACATCTGACAATTAAAACTGAGCTTACAATACCAGCCAATTATCTGGCAATGCCGACGAAGAGTGTTCTCACAATTGTCAGATGCCTAACAACGTTGTCGTCTTACAATTGATTGATAATGGTTTTTCTGACAACGTTGTAAGTTAAAAATTGGCAGTTCAGACGATTGTAATACATTTTCAGACAATTTTACTGGCTATATTGTAAGATCTGACAACCGTGTGTACGTAGCTTTACAGAAATGCAAACAGTAACATATTTATAGAACAACAAACTAAATTAAACTGATAATATGCTGTAACAACAGTAATACTCAATGTTAGAGAATATATAGTAATGTTGTCGCAACCATATATCAAACTGATTTTTTTTGCGTGTGCGGAAAGCTAATAAGGGAAGTAAACAGACATTTTGTGAAATATATTTGAATCCATCAGCTACACTTTACCGTAAAGCAGGATTGTAAAGTACTCAATTACAGACCGTTAAAAAAACACTATTTAAAAAGTGCTTCAAAATTGCCTTACAGCAAAGCAGATTTGCCAGTGATGAAATCATGCTAGTGCCTACTCGTATGAAACAAACACTTTTTAAGAACAAGAATTATAACTAGCTTAAATAAACAAAATGCGATCGTATTTTGTAAAAAAAAAAAATTAAAATATTCAGTAAAGAACTGGTTTTCTTGTAAAACGCGTGCGCTAAAATTGTAGCTTTAAACCGATCGAACTCAATCGCAAAATATTATTTAATAATAATTGCTATATTGAGTTTTCCGTTTACGTATATTTTAAAATGAATTACTAATATTTTTTATTTAATTTACGAGGGCGGATTGATATTGAAGCTACCTAAGTAAGAAAAACTGTTTATTTCTCAACATAGTCTCCTTTAAGTTCAATACACTTTGCAAGACGATATTCCAACTTTTCATACGATCTGAATAATACAATTTTGGGAACCCCTCAAAATACGGGATAGTTACGGTAAATACTTCTTTGTTTGAGAAATTTTTTCAAGTTTGGAAAAAGCCACTAGGAGCTATATCTGGACTATAACACGATTTATCAACCAATTCGAAGAGTATTTCACGCCGTTTTAGCATCTTATCTAATGCTGTGTGAACCGGTGCGATGTCTTGAAGCAAGAGCAATTTTTTCTTCCTTAAATGTGGCCGTTTTTTCTTGACTGCATCAACTAATTGATCCAATAATGTACGACAATACTACAATACAATCAAGATAATCGGTGAGCAATATTCCGTGCCGCATCCCAACACAGTGGCCATAACATTGCCAGCCGATTTCACTGCCTTCGCCTTTTTCGTAGCACTACCACCAGCTTCCATTATTTCGGTTGAGTTTTGGTTTCAGGTGTATGTAGTGGTGGACCCACGTTTCATCAGCTTTATTAATCGATGGAAAACGTCAACAGGATTACGCTTTATCATGTCCAAACGCTGATGTGAAGTGGTCTGTCGAACTCGTTTTTGTTCGACACTGAGCAACCGCGGCACCCATCTTGCCAATAGTTTTTTCATATAGAAATGTTCATGCAAAATGTTGACACACGTTCTTAAGATATGTTTACCATTTCAACAATCTCACGTAACTTGACTGATTCATAACGATATCGAGGATATTTCTTCAGTAAGCATCTTTTTTGGCTGCCTGTTGATGGCATGGTTGCAATGCTTGTTCGGCCGCGTTTAAAATCGGCAATCCAACATTTTACCATGTAATCTGACGGAGCAGACTCACCGTTATGTTTATATATAAAAAATAATATTATTAGAAATTAACTTTGTATTTATAATGGGTGATTTTATAAGAACTATCGGAAATTAAAAAAAAAACACATAAAATTCAGAACAATGCATGAAATATTTATTTGGATCGATAGTTGGGTCGATATAATTTAATGTTTGAAGATTATTTCATGTAAATGTTGGCCGCGGCTGCGCCTCAAATGGTCCATCCGCTTAGTCCAATTTTGGCATACTCTTTCCAACATTTCGGCCGGTATCTCACGAATAATGTTGGCAATTTTGGCTTCCAGTGCGTCAATCGAAGCGGGATTGTCGCTATAGACATTAACCTTAACATAGCCCCACAAAAAATAGTCTAGAGGCGTTAAATCGCACGATCTGGGCGGCCAATTGACTGGTCCCAAGCGTGAAATAAACTGTTCACCGAACTCGCCTCTCAATTGGTCCATTGTTTCGCGTGCTGTGTGGCATGTGGCACCGTCTTGTTGAAACCACATGTCATGCAAGTCAAGCTCTTCCATTTTGGGCAAAAAAAAGTTTGTTATCATCGCATGGTAGCGCTCACCATTCACAGTAACGTTGTGATTCGCATCATCTTTGAAGAAATACGGCCCAATGATGCCGCCAGCCCATAATCCGCACCAAACGGTTGTTTTTTGTGGATGCATTGGTAGCTATTGCAATGCTTCTGGCTGCTCTTCACTCCAAATACGGCAGTTTTACTTGTTCACGTATCCATTCAACCAGAAATGAGCCTCGTCGCTGAACACAATTCTTCGATAAAAAAGTAGATCTTCATCTAACTTTTCAAGAGCCCATTCACCAAAAATTTGGCGTTGTGGTAGGTCGTTGGGCTTCAATTCTTGCACCAGCTGTATCCAATTGCTGCGAACGGCGCCGAATCGATAATTCACGGTCATCACCAACACTGGCCGATACGGCTGCGATATTTTCTTCAGTTCGCACTCTACGTAAGCGTGTTGGTGGTTTAATGTCCAACAATATAAATTTGGTGCGAAATTTTTTTACAATAGCCCGAATAGAAGCCTCAGTAGGTCGATTAAACTGACCATAAAATGGAAGAAGCGCGCGATGAACTTTCTTAACAGAGCACGCATTTTGGTAATAAAATTCAATAATTTGCAAGCGTTGTTCGTTTGTAAGACGATTCATGATTAAATTATAGACCAAACTGAAGATGTTTGACAGTGACACAAGATACAAAACGTGCGTGAGCTGTCAAAACTAGTGTTGCCAAAAAGATAATAGCAAAAAAATCACTCGTTAGCTTCACCCAGCTATAAAAAAAAGCGCAAAGAAAATTCTATAATAAACATTTACGCAAGCGCTTCGATTTAAGCTCTTTAACGAACGTCAAATATAAATAATCAAATGTATGTATCAAAATTAAGGTAAAATCTTAATTCTGGTAACGCTGCTAAACAACAATATTTTCATTCATCATTGGCCGCTTTGTAGCTTGTGTGGGATTCCGATAGAATCCCATGTTAAATAATCTAAATGCTAGCGCTTATGGTCGTTTTTATAACGTGAGTACTAGATCTTTAGCACCTACAATAAACCGTCTGGTTAAAATTTTCGACAACATGATACAGTAACTTTCAATGCACCGGAAGACCACGTATGGTCCACACGGAAGAAAATATCCAACGTGTTGCGGATAGTGTACCGGATAGTCCAGAAACATCAACAGGAACACGCTCGGGTCAACTGTGGCTATCGCGGAGATCCACTCAGAGGATATTGGTCACATTGCACATGATCCCGTTTAAAGTTCTTGTAGACACCGACAAGAAAGTTCTGAAAATTTAATGTAAATTGTAAAGATGAATGATGTCGTGTTCCCTATGATGATATCATCATCAGTCTTCACTGTCTTCAGTGGAACAGAATTTTCTTAGATATGAAATACTACAAATTTAAAAAAATAGCATAATTTTTATTGCTATCAATCAAAAATAACTTTAAAAAAGTTTTCTTTTTTAAAGTCCCAAGCCCTATGCGCTTGATGCCCAATTGTTTTTGTAAAAGCGCTTAGCTATGGGGCTGTGTTCTTTAATACACACACATACTACACCCAGCACTAATAATGGAAAATACACAAAAAACTTTGTCTTATATATTTTTTGTCGTTCTTCACTGCACATACACAAAAGCAAAGCAACAACACTTTTGCATGCTTTGTTGGTAAACATTGACAACAGCGACTATCTGTGTAAATTTTGTTTTTGTAAATATATTTTGCTTTTAACAACAAAAAATATTAAATAAAAGTAGTTTTTCCTTAAATATTGGTGTTTGCTCTTCCATATAGAACTTTCGGGCATCCCTGCCTTACAGAATTCAATATAATAAATATTTGTCATAATTACTTCTGCTGCTGCTACAAAATATAGATATGAGACCAAACACAATTTTTTTCAGTCATGAATTTTGTTTTGCTTTAGTTTTTCTAAATAAAATTTTTTTATATTTCATTTTATAAGTACATATTTAATAAGTGCTTATGTATACATATTTATTTATGGCAAAAGGCACATTCCGTAAATATTTAATAGTAAAGAAGTACACTCGAAGAGGTTAATGTGGTGTCAAAACATTGATTATATCGGAAAACGTTTGCTGGAACTATGAAACATTCACTCCGAAGTCAAGAACGAGTACACGCAAGAAAAATTATTTTCTTGTTTCTCTTACTCATCTCTTCAGTTTGGTCATTTTATTAAGAATATTAATTTATGCGAATATGCGTATCATTAAATAGCTTTCGCCCAAATTGCAGAAAACTCTTTTCTTAATTCCCTTTTAAATGTGAGGACAAAGTCTTTAAACTAATAATTCCCATAGCCAAATAACTGTAGGTTATACTTTATATACAGAACACTTTTGTTGGAACGCCATACTGTTGGAACAACCAGCTTCTTCATAGTTATATTTAGGCGGAGAACGCGGTCTTAAGCAAGTCTAGGATATCATTTATTATTATTTTCAAATATGTGATTACAAGTGTGCCCATTTTAGCAGTTTCGGAACTAGATTTAGCGCTTCTTTTGTTGATTTTCGATTTAGCACTTAGTATTTTTTAGCACTTTCCAATTGTTCATTTATCAATATTTTAAAAGATCTCTGTTACTAAACTGTATTTAAAGGAGACCACTTTGATCCCTTAAATTCATACTTAGAAGATTTCTTTATACCAATGCCGTATTTTAATTTTAATTTTGAAAATGTTCTTAAATGTAAGAAAGAAACTATAAATCCTGAAAATATTTTATTGCACAATTGATTTATCAATTACGGCAACGTTTGTCAAAAAAGTTTTTAAGTTTAAAAAATATATATAAAAAATTGTTTAAATGTTGATAAGTGTAAAGGCACACGTACATATTGAAAATATGTGAACAAAACAACGTAACCACTACTTTCTTATTGAGCCCTATTTTCGGCAAGCGCAAATAAGTATGAATATAAATACATACAGACACAAACAACAAAAAGCAAAAACAAGAAAAACTGCAAAAAACTTTACAAGCGCATGTTTCAAAGTTGTGTTTGTTCAAACAAAAATAATTGTTCTTACAAAAATTATGCGAGAAAAAATATTTTTTTCTTCAATTTGGTTTGAACAAACAAAACTTTTCCTGAACACCAAGAAAAAATGCTAGACTATACGGTAGAAAATATAACAATTTTGGAACATCAAAAGCAACGTATGTATGTATATGTGATATTAAATTTAAAGACTATTATTATTTTTGTTGTGTTTAAGAAATAAATATTTCTAACTCTCAAAGAAAATATCTGCTTAAAATTAACACATTTAAGTTTTATCACTATGTTTTTAGCACTTGAAATTTTGTAGCACTATTTTGGTACCAATTTAGCTCTAAAAGTTTTTTTTTAGATCTGGTCACACTTGTGATAACATATCTAGGGTTTTTTGAGCAATACGAATGTTTTAAATATTTGGCAAGTGTGACTGCATTGTTGAAGCATAATTAAATTGCTAATGGCTATTTGCATTCATCCTTTAAAAAGCATTAGTGGCTGGATAAAAGTCCGTCCAAAAGAACTGATGATGATTGTCTCAGCTGTAGTTTTTTCCTTAACTTTTATTATCTTTTTTACGGCTTATTACTCTTGTAACTTAAGAAATATCTGTTTAAGTTTTATCCAAAACAACAACAAAAAGAGCGTCATTAGCGGTATTCAATATTTGTTGTATATTATGCTGCAACTGTTAGCAGCTGCAAAGCTTTTCTAATAGACTGTCGGAACTTTTGTCATGTTTCAATCACAGACTACAATATAAGCAAATCCATATACAGTGCATTGGGAATAACGTTAAAACTTTTTTACACATTTATTTTACATATTTGTTTACACTCATTGTGTGCAATAGTTACCGAATTTCGGCGCTCCCCATGTCACATGTAGACGTTTTCTGTTAAAATGCTCTCTCTGTTCTTATAAAAGTCGTGCTCAAAAGCGAACCCAAAATGCTTTTCTTGCAAGAAAAATCTAATATTTTGGATTTATCAACTCTGATGGATAGATCAAGGAGAACAACATGGTGTCTCAAAATCAAGGATTAACTAGGTAAATATGAAAAAATTTAATTAAAATTTAAAGATATTCAGGTGTGTAATAGAAATCAACACTCAAACCGATTCATTTTAAAAACGAAAAAAAGTGTATGAGCTCTTGTAAATAACTAGTTTTCTTCTTTTTTTTTTTTTGAGAGATATTTTTGATTATTCATTTAGTTGTAATCGTACTTTATATATTTGAGTGTTTTTCCAAAGGCAGTTATAAAAATATTGTATAAAACTCTTTCCAAAGTGATGGTTTTCCATCACGATTTTTGAAAACGGCATCAGAACAGCTGTCAAAATAAACAATCATTTTAAACCACATTAAGCTGAAAAAAAGTGTGAAAATATTCTTTTAGGGAAAGTCGTGAATGGTTTCAAGCTTTTCTTTGGATTTGCATTTTATTTAGCTCTGACTTATGAAAATTGCGGTATCATTATAGTTTTGATGCCATTTTTTAGTACTTGTAATTTTAACACCTAGGTGTTCCATTGCCTCCTCCCGAGGAACAAGTTTTGCCTTATCGTATACAGGCACTCTGCTTTCTGGGTTATAAAGAGGTAGAAGTCCCTCATTTGATGTAGCAAATAAAGCTTTATGAGCTCCCAGGACTTAGGTTATGTTGGGACTTCCGAAAACACACCAAGGGTTAATTGGCATAACGGCGATCACCACGCCCGTGGTGTTCTGGTTTGCAGACTATTCTGACGATGATCGTAGTTGAGGTGCCTGCATCTTGACTGAAGCATTTTGGCTGTCGCTTAGACTTAAAATCGCAGGGAGGGACTATTAGTAATCCCTGATAATTACGGTGAATGGCTATTTTCGGATAACTAATTATTATAGTCACCGTTGTGTTGTCTTGCAATTGGTAACTGTATGGTTGTGGATGGGCGGGTGACTTGGCCAAATGCTGATGTGTTTTATGTACTTCCCCCCACCATCTCGCAAAGCCTAACCGTCCACTGACTGTCTGGGGAATTGCATACGCACGACAAGAAGATTTCACAATAAAGTCACATGGGCGCGCTGGTGAGCCGTGAGATAGTCCACTACGTTGAGTTGGTCTTCTGCCGGATTATACCGTTATGGAAGGTGCTGACAGAAATATTTTATATATTTCTTGTCTCTGGTTTATCGAAGTAGGGAAGTAATTTTAAGTTTAAGTGACAATGAGGTTAAGTTCAATTGGCCAATTAATTAAATCCGATATTATTTTTTCATCAAAAGCTTCTGTGATTAATTTAATTGTAGAGCGCGTTGTTTGATATGTGGCACCGGCCTTTTGCAACCACATATCAGAAAGATTAACGCTGGCTTGTTGAGGTGCAAAAAATTTTTTAGTCATGTCCCAATACCGTTCGCCAGTGACAGCATATTGTTTTTCAAGACGTATGCATCAAAGCCTCTGCCAAAACGCACCAAACAGTAAATTTTTGTGGACGATATGGTAATTCGGCAAAAGATTGTAAGTTATCCTCACTCCAAGTACGAAAATTCTGCTTTTCAATCAAAAAGGGTTTCATCGGAGAACCAAATTTAATGGAAATTCAGTTGCATACCAATTTACGATTGGATATATTCTTTTGACAAAACATTTGAACAATCTACAAGCGGTATTGCGGTGTAAGGACATCCATAATAAAATGTCAAACCAAATTAAGCAAAAAGTAAATATCAGTTGATCGTTAAATGGGTTGTCAAATAAAGCAGTGTTGTCAACACAAATTTGTAAAGCTTTAAAATATATGCCCAATATTTGCTAGTATAATTACATCAAAACGAAATAGAAAGAAGCTATATTATTTCTATTTAGCGGAAAATAATAAATAATGTAGAAAATAGATTATTTTAAGTATCATGTGTACAAAGCATCGATATAACTACGATCTTTAAATATTATTATTAAAATATGATTTTTATTGCTTAATGCTAAAAACGAAAACAACCCATATTTTCTCCTGTAAGAAATTTGTGTTTTTCCATAAATGTTTCCTTTCTGAATATAGGTCAATTCAACAAATTTTATACTCTATATTCTTTCATATTTCTTTTTTTTCTTTTCTTATTTATCATTCGAAATTATAAATATTTGTTTTATTCATGTTAGAGACGGGAAGCAGATATGAAAATGTCACTTGCCTTTCTGTTAATTGGATACTTTAAGAAACTCAGCAATTCTTTTGAAACGTTATTCATTCATGATGTTGACTTCTTGTCCCATTTTTGTTTGTTTTCTTTCTATCTGTTTGTGAAAAACAAATTTATTCTGAAGCATTTTTGTTGTTGTTTGTTTTTCGTTAACTTTTTTGTTTTGAAAATTTATTTCTTCAAATTACGGTCTTATTTATAAAAAATATTTCACGTTTATTAAGCTTTTATTAAACAAATATTTTATAGAAATCTGTGCAATAAGAGCTTAATAATAGTGAAATATTTTTTTTAAATAAGGTAGCATGTGTTTAAAACCTGGTTTACAAAATGTTAGTTTTAGTTAAAAAAAGAAACAATTTTTATAAAATATTTTTGCCGTAGATTTTATCGAAAAAAAAAATTATTAGAACACCTCCACCACTGTCAAGATTAGAGAACACAGCTGCTTTGTTTATCACTTCTCCGCGCCAACTTGACTTCTGATTTTTTAAACTTGGTTGCTTATTATTATTGCCTTTGTAAAACAAATATGGTAAAATCAACTACTATATCTGATTTTACTTCATATACTTTTCTTATTCGAATATATTGCTATTTTATTTAATATTCAGATTATAATCAGAAATATTTAATATGAAACCCACAGGAAAACAATATTCGGGTACAAAATAGTAGAATGTGGGCAAAATCAACAAATGCGATGATTTTTTTATTGCGAGAAATTTTCAAGAGGTTTTAACCGCTTATTTATTATCTATACAAACAAGTAAATAGACACCAAAACACATCAATACTCAAGAAGCTTTATGTATGCATACATATATAGGTATTTCTACATTAAGAGGTTTTCTGATATCAGGAATGGCGGTGTAGTAAAAATATTTAAAATAATAACTTTTTCAATATAATCGTATTTAATGAGGTAGTTTGAGTGCCACGCTTAATAATGGCCAGTCAAGTAATCTACTTTTGCTGGTATTTTAAGTGACCAGGGGAGATACTCTACACAGAGCAAAGGCTTGAAGGCCAGGACAGGATACCTTACTTTGCAGGGGGAAAATAAATTTAAAATAAACCTTATTTTCGTAATAATCAACCTCATTTATTCAATATTTGGTGGTACTTCAAGGCAAAAAAAAAACTAAAATGTCCGTACAGTATTCTTTTATGTAAGTTAGAAAACAAAAATACTTACATAAACATAGTCGAGAAAAAGATAAATTATTTAATCGCACATAATATGCAATATAAAGTGACAAAAACATATAGAACATCAATGCTCTTCTACTTATAAAAACAAACAAAACATTGAGATCACGCCTTTTTAAAGATCTTAACACTTTTTTTTAGTAAAAATTGGGTTTGTGCCATTTTTTATAACTCTTGAATGTCAGAAGTTTAATATAATGACGAAAGAATGAAACGGTCGAAATTTTTGCAGGGGATACACTTTTTAATAGATTATAAAAGCAATTGGGAAGTTTATTTAAACGATTATCATTGTTGTTTATGCTACTTTATGTAATTAATAACGATTAAATGTTTAATGAAATAGTAATGTGTTAAATTTCAAAGATTTTGTTACAGAATAGTAAAGGGACAGGCCAGGGTAGATATTTTTTCTAGGTAAGCATGAAGTTATGACTAAACTAAGGTAATTTTGGTATTGCAACTCATTGTTAAAAAAGTGTACTTTTTTAACAACACAACTTAAACACTTTTGATATTTCCACAAATTTTCCACATTATATATGATTTTTTAGTCTTGCCATCGATAATACCTATTGACATAGAAATACCCATATAAGTTATGCCGAAGGGAACAGTTGCGTGTATGTCGAACAAAATATGTGCGCTTAATAATTTTCAAAGCTCATTCGCCGGATCATTTTTTATTATTAAAAAATTCTTGGTCTTTTCTTATTTCTTTTGTTAATATTGTTGCTATTATCGCCTTGCCAGACGTATGAAATCAAAGCAGAAGAATGATTTATGAGAGTAAAAGTGCTTTTTACTCGTTGATATAACGTCTCAGTACAAGAAGAAACATGACTGAAACATGAGCTTAAATCATGATATAAATGTCTTCTATGTAAACCCTTCAGGTTTGTTTGTTTGTTTACATATTAAAACTACATATATTAAAGTAGGCAGTGTATTTACGAAGCTTAACATGACACTGTGAATTTCGATTTTCTTCAAAGCTCTTGCAAGGACCTTAACATTAAGAGATTATGGTCATATTGTCTGTCTTCGAAACCCCGGCAAATTTGAAGTAATATGTTTGCAATTTAGTTTTAACGATTCCTATATACCGCCTGCATATGTGGCTATTCTGAATATACATACACCCCGGTATTTAAAGGCACTAAAAATTCCATATTCTGAAGCCTGTGCGGGTTTTATGTTTGATTCCAAGCATCCTTAATAGCTTGAATTAGTGAATGATTGTCGTTAAATTGTCTACCTTCTTCATTGACCTTAATAGATAATTAACCCCAGACATTTCCGATAATGTTTAGATCTGGCGAATAGGCTAGCCAGTCAATAATATCAAATTTTGGCCAGCAATGAACTTCTTTACGACTCTGGCGTTTAGGGGCATTATCCTGTTGCGATGTCCAAGATATGGGACCAAATAGTTCATTGAACTTCGAAAAAGCTGGTTCCAATAACATTTAATAGCTTGCAGCAGTCATTTTTGCACTTTGTTTTTAAAGATCGATGGTGCCATAGTACTTAATAGCACCCCATACTATGACGCCTCCCTCCTGGCTGCAATGTCGGTTCAAAAATCTTTTCTTTGCGCAAATCATGTAAATAATAGCTATAGCCATTAGATCCATCCAAATTATACTTCTTCTCATTCGTAAATACAATGGATCTCCAGTCAACCTCTACGCTGCACATCTAATGTCATGTAGTCTTTTGCGAATTTAAGCCGCTTTTCTTTACGAGGAGCATTAAGTGGCGGTTTTTTTTTGCAATTTCTGATATTTAAGATACTCACAGCTTTTAATTGCTTGCACTTCAGCTTGAGCTCTTATTTTTACAAAGATAATGCAAAATTAGAAGCAATTCTGATTCATTTAAAAATTTCTCCATACCCCTGGAGATCCTTGATGTAATTGTCGACTACTGTTGGGCGTTGTTCAATGTTTTTTGCTAGTGTGCGGTTAGAATATCCTTCAGAATGGTAAACATCGATTTTAGTTTATTCCGATAGATTTAAATTTTTTTTTTGCCATTTCGACTCGTTAATTGATTAAGATCAAAAAGATCATCGCTTACTTTAAAAATAATAAAATGCCTTTATTCAAGTGAACCAAAAAAGAACGCACATTTTTGGACTTATTTTTATAAATTGCTCAAAAAAAAGTTCTTTGGTTAAGAACCCACTTTTACTTTAAAATGCTGCAATCGGTTACAAATTGCAAAAGATACACGCTTCTGAATATAATATTAAACTTTTCAATTGCTGCGGTTAGAAATTGTAATGGTCTGTGATCGCTTTGTTCTTTGCTGGTATCTGGGTAATTTACAGTTTATTATTCAGGTACGAGTGCGAAACAAACTGCACGATTGAGGAGTACGTCCCTTAATTCATCTTCAGCGTGGAGGTGCATTTTTGAAGCAAATTTGCCACATATGAAATGATGCCAACCCTCTCGAGTTTTACTCTTTTGAGTAGCTAAATTTGAAAAAACAAATTTTGCCTTCGAAATAAGAACTCGCTCTTAATTGTTACAAACTTTGTTTGAATACTAATTTGCAATTTCAGCTTTGACAATACTTAATAGTAAAAGAATGTTTCTCTGTCAGGTTTTGCTTACCGTGTGTTTTGTTTCCGCTTTTGGGCTTGGAAACAAAACAAATTTATGTTAAAAATATCAAATTCTAAAATAACAATTCTTTAGAAATTAATATCTAATATAGGTTGCTGCACTTTATTCCAAAACAATTCGTAATAAAATGTTTTAAAATTTTAAATTGTACTTTTTTAATGGGATAGGAAATGCAAATAAAATAAATATAAAAAGAACGAATTTAAGGTATACTTCTATGAACGCATACACACATTGTTATTATATAGGGTGTTCCAGAACTCAACGTCAAGTTGAACTGGGGTGACAGGATTGATAACCTTCATGAAAAAGTCAGCAAAATAATTTATCCCAGTTCGAAAGTTATAGGCTTTTAAGTAAAATATAGAAATTTGATCAGGCTGCTACCTTTTTTCAATTTGTTGAATTTTTGTTGAATTTTTATAATTTTTTAAATTAGATTTTTGTACATTTGTACATCGGGTTTTTAGTTCCAGATTTTCCTTTCTTAAGTTTTTCTTAAGCAGGATTTTTTACAATACAAATTTGCTGTGATCAATAATTTTTGATTAAACAAGACAAGAAAAATAATAATCAAATCCAAACAATTGAGTTTTATTCACTATATTACCTTCTAGCATTGATACCAGAAAAAAAATATAAACCGCTTGTTTTCTATGTTTCCCAGCTGTCTATATGTCGACATTGAGTAGCTCCTATGAAATGTCGACATATAGACAGCTGGGAAACTGTAAAAATGATTTACATCAGTACCTGCCTTGACGGCCTAACCTGATGGTTCCAATTCCACGGAGTGAATTTTTCACGATTCACCACCGCCCCCGTGTGGCTGACTAGGCTCACACAGGTAGCAATTCTTGTCATATGATTGCGGTCATATCTTCTTGTTGAGGAGTTCGGGCTTTCTAATCCCACATGTATGCAATTTCCCAGCAATCAATGGAGGACAAGGCTTAATGAGTTGGTAGGCCGAAGCCCACTAAGAGCATTAGCCCTTACACCAACTCACCCGTCAACCATCACCACTGGTTCCTTACAGTACACGTATCTGTTGTATAGGCAACAGATCCTCGGGAGATTGTTAGTCCTCGAAAAAAGCCATCACCAAACAATTATCCAGGATACTAACACTCCCTTCCTGCGTTTTAGGTTTCAACCACAGCCAGAACGTTTCAGCCAAGGTAGGCACCTCAACCATGATCAGCCCGGGTCGTACCGCAAGCAGAACTTCCCGGGGGCCATGCTGATCCCCGTTCTGCCAATTTATACCCTTGGTAAGGGTTTCGGAAGCCAACACAACATAAGTCATGTGGCTTTCTAGAGTTTTGTTTGCCGCACCAAACGAGGGACCCTTTCCCCTCTTTTCCCCGAAAAACAGAGCGCCTAAGTTAGGAATACGCCAAGGCAAAACCTGTTCCCCGGGGGAGACATCTGGGAAAACTGGGAAACATAGAAAACAAGGTGTTTATAATTTTTTTATTTTTTATTAATAATAAAATTTTTAGCTGGGGGACAAACAGCTGTTTCGTAGTCGCTGCACTACTCATCAGCACTTATTCGGATTTGAACTCAGGTCATGACATATCATGAACTGTTGCCTTAACCACTCAGCCACCGAGCCATTGAATTATTCATCCCATATTGAATCACATATACATTTTGTTAAGTGCCCGCATTGTTTGTACAGCGTTTGCTGCATTTTTCGGTTGTGGTTATTTTTTATTATTTTTGTTTATTTAAACCTTCGAACCATAATCCTAAACAACATTTCTAGAACCACAGTCAAAAATAATGGCACAATTGATCCAAGTTTTCTAGAACTAAGACTTTTTGTTGAGCTATGAATTTAGAATTTTCAAAATTTGACGACTTTGAAAGGCCCTCCTTAAAAAAAATACTAAAATGCCTTGGCAAGTGCAATTAAAATTTCGCACAGTTAATCAGGTTAGTATAGTGGTCAAATTTTTGTTAGTTTCATTCTGCAAAAAAATGAGTAAAAGAATAAAAACCTCAAGTAACCCGATTTTTGCTAGCCCATTTTACTCAGTTCAAATGTTTTTTTATTCACACAGCTCTTGGTAGGCTCCTAATTTTACGGCAAAATGATGAGAGAGATGAATAGTGGACATATTTGCCATGACTGAGCGAGACAAATAGTGACGCCGAAAAATGGTTACAATTTGACCAAATTTCTGGGATTTTCTTAAAAGCTTATAGTTTCCAAAGTGCACGGGATAAATTTATTTTCCGCGGCGAGGTCATTTAAGTTTTCACCACTCGGATACGTGCCATCGTAAGTAGTCGCAGCAGTCATTTAAACCGTCTTACATTACATACATGATAAGTAAAACGAAAAAGTAGACCTTTTTTCTTTTACTTATCATATTCTTTGGAAAATGGTAATACGTTGAGCGTAAAATAAATAGTGGAATCACGTAGTTTCCCTAACTTTTTATGTGATGTTTATAGTATGTTCAAATTGTTCAATTAATACCATCTATCTTTGAACACATTCATTAAAAGCAACCTACTAGAGCTTTTACTGAACAAAAAGTGTGTGATTGGAAATTAATAAAGAAACGTTTTAATGATTTACATCGTATCTCTTACTATACTTTTCTTCCTTCCTTCCTTATTCTCATGTCCAATTTCTTTCGGCACGTAAATCTTTACTGACATCTTAATTTATCCAACGCATGAGAGCGTAACTGAATTTATACAAAAAAAAAAAAAACTTTATTTTAGCGTGAGTACACTTATTTCGAAAACATAATTATTTACCTTTGTATCAATTTGTATGTGCGCTTAAATAAACTAAATATGTTAAAACAAAATATAAAAACAATGCATAAACTTTGTAATTACGGGCAATAAAACTTTTCTTTTAAATTTTCTAAAAGAAGCAAAGAAATTTACGACACAAAAATATAGAAAATGAAGAAAGTTAAAAGTATACTATTTTTATGAATCTGTATATTTGGAATCAAATATGACATCAGTGCAAAAAGCAAAAAGGACGAAAAAGTTCTTAAAGTAGAAAAGAGATATGTGCATAATATGTTCATTTGTTTAATGAATAATCACAAAAATAAAAGTTTTCTTTTGCCTTATAAATATTTTCATTAGCAACCAATTGTTGACTTATTGTACAGAAGGACAAAATTGATTGCAAAATCTATTAAAATTTGTTTGTTTTATTTTTTGCGTTAGCTTTAATTGTACGAGTATAATTAGTAATTCTCACTAGTATGTAAAAGTTTTTAAATTTAATTGAAATGCTGTTGTTTTAAGATTGTGGTCGGTTTTTATATAAAAAACGTTTTAAGGAATTTACTGTTTGAGATTTCGTCTTCCTTCGGACTTCATATTTCTTCAAGAAAACTGTTTTCTGTTTTGTTTATAAAATCAAAAAAAAATAAAAAATTTTAACATAATGAAAACAATTTTAATATACCTAAAAACATTCAACAAACATTGTAACAAAAAATTATAGATATCTTAATGAGCTAATATATAATTAAAATAAAATGTTTACAATCGAAGCATTAATTGAACTACCGGAAGAAGAATCTCGACAATACCGAATTGCTCATAAGCATTTACGAGATGAATCTAATCCGTTGGAGTTACGCGATACATCGTAAGTTACTTATTCAATTAAAAAATGGTGTTTGTACATAACTTGTTTGTTTTAGAATTATTGAACATTGTAGGGTAAATAAAGCCGCATTTATATGCATATATTCTAGGTTTGTTGAACAATTATATTTCAAGAATAAAACCATAATTTGGAATAACACCAATAATAAAATAACATTGTGTGCTTGCCTACGGTACTTTGCAGAAAGTGGTTACCAGAAAGGTGTGGCCAGAAATGTCATTTGCGCCTTATTAATAAATCTAGCCCTAAAATAGCTGAATATAAGCTTTTACATTTTAATTAAAAGAAATAATTACTTACATGATGAATACATGAATTTTGGCTGAATGTGATATTTTTAGTGTTATTATTCCGAACTGAATTACGCATAGAAAATGTGAATTCATTTGTAGGGGAAACGTATTACAGTACGTTTCCATATACGTGATTTGTGCCAAATCATTTCATTTGCCCAAATTAAGTAATTTGTGACATGATTTCCCATACATTTTCCATATTAGCAAATTATCTCAAACGACTTAATTTGCTTCAAAATAATTCGAAATTTGTCTGTGCAGCACTGCGTGGCAGTTATTTTTATAGCTACAACCTGGGGCCCCTCCATTATTGGTACCTTACAATTCGAAAAAGTGTTTGAAATTTTTGAGTGCTTAAAAATATTTCACATATGAGGGGTGAATATTTTTATATTTCTGATTTGGCTTACGTTCCTGCCGATGGTCCAAATTTCCGATTACGCTGAAGCATAATTGAGGTTCTATGCCGTTAAGGCGCCGAATTATCTCATCCTTTAGTTCACCGCTGGGGAACAGGTTTGGCGTACTCCAAACCATGGCACTCTGTTCGCGGGTAAAGAGGGGAAGGAGTTCCTCGTTTGTTGTAGTAAATAAAACTCTAGCATGACTTATGTTATGTTGGATTCCATACAGGAGGGGTTAGAAGGCACAGCTCCTGAACATGGAGTTGCTCATATGGCTACAAACATAGGGCAAGAAGTGCTACCTATGTTTGCCTGGTAAGCCACACGGAGGCGCTGGTGAAGCGTGAATAATTCACTCCGTAGAATTGGTCTATCATCAGATAAGGCAGATGCTGATGTAAATTTTGTGCACTCTATCATCCTTTAGCTTTTGAATTGTAGCTAGCTTATCAATGTACACCTTTTTTTCAAATAACACCAAAGAAAGAAGTCCAGCGATGTGAAATCACATGATCTTGGCGGCTAATTGACATCGCCACCACGTGAGATAACACAGCCATTGCATTTGTCGCGCAAAAGAACCACAGCGTCGTTAGCCTGTTGAAACCACATATCGTTCACATCCATATCTTCCAATTCGGGCCATAAAAAGTTAATAATTAGCTCACGATAGCGAACACCACTCACAGTAATCACCTGACTGGCTTCATTTTGAAGAAAAATACGGTCCGATAATACCGCCAGCCCATAAACCTCAACAAACATTGCATTGGTATTTCCACAATCACTCTTGGATTATCATTCGCACAAATGCGGCGATTGTGTTTATTGATTAATCCACTGAAGTGAAAATGTGCCTCATCACTGAAGATGATTTTCTCCGAAAGTTGATCATCGACTGTTGCAATTCCTTGCCACCAGTCTGACCATTGACCACGCTTGGAATGGTCACGAGGCTTTTCACCGGCTCTTCAGGCCCGGCTCTTCAGGAAATTGAGAAAAACAGAAAAAACTTGACGTTTAGGTGTAGCTCGTCCCTTAAAATTCAGCCGCATGATAATTGTTTCTCCACGAGTAGAGTTATTATCATTATTTATTCGGCTTGTGTATTCATTCATTTGTTTTTACTAAAATAGAATATGATTCACTTCATATTCAATTGTGTATGGTACACGTAGAAAAAAATATGGTTGATATAACAATATTTTAAGGGCAAAATACGACTGTGAAATTATATGGTTGCACACAAACACATAATATGGTTTCAATACGCAATTTATTTACAAAACCTAGTACAGTCAAAAACCAAATTATAACATAACCATATACTTGGTAAAAGTTACAATTTTAGTATCATAACAAATACTCATATTGTGATGTCCCACCATTCCCGTCATATTTTGGAAAAATTATAAATTTTATTATCACAATCAATCGTACTGTTGTTGAACGTCGCAATTTTATATTACGTAATGTATACATATGCATAGAACCATACACATAACTTCTATAATTAAAACAATACTTTTTGTAGATTATTAAATACATTTTTTCCAGCTAATATTTTAACAAATAGATTAAAACGTACAAAATTTGAGAAAATCTTGATGCTCTATGCATTTTTTCCCCTCTTGTGCAAAAATCTGTTAAGAAAAACTAAAAATGTAAGCACAATAATACACGTACGAGTACATGCATATATCTATATATAAATTCGAATACAAACATTCTTACTTCCAAATGTTTATTTTAATGACAATTTTCTCCAATTAATAAATGTATGTACATATAACCTTCATTACTTTTAATATTATTAATATTGAAAAAACACTCACATGAAAATAAAAAAAAATTAAATAAAAATATGTGTAAATATGTTCAACAACAATGGTGTGTTGTAAAAAAAACACATTATATTATTGTACATAACAAAAGCTCTTGTTACGTTCAAATTATTTTTTTTTATATTATTATTGCATTTAACCATGTTTTCAAATGATAGATATAACAACAGAAATGTTGAACATTCAACATTGGTATATTTATAGCCAATTATTAGAATGTCGCCACAACAAAACTGCCTTTTCTTTCGTGCAAATTGCAAATTGAAAACGAATTCATGAGGATCTGTTTGTTCCACTGGTAAAAGACGAATTTTGAATGCGGCAAGGTATATCAGTAAACTGGAACTTCACCCAAACCCTCTGGCACGAAACATACTTAATTTAGACGGCCACTCTCGGTTGAGAAAAACGTTAAATAGGTGACTCTAGCGACATTATTCGCGCAAAATAAAACTTTTTTGTCTAGCATTGGCTGAACATAAATATTTTTTTATATTTAGTATTAAGATTTGAAACCTTATTGTTAGTTCATAATTGGAAGGTTCATAAAAATAAGGAAAGGAATATATTTAAATGTATTTTTAGCGTAATCATGCAGATGTTTAGTTAATAATGCCGACGAAATTTGGTTCGGTGTGTGTTTTGACATCGTGGAAAACCTCGAAATGGTCCGATACTTAAAAAAAAAACGTAAGCCCTTTAAATCTTATAATTACGTTAATGACTGCTGTAACAGCAATAAAAAAATTATTTATTTAAAAAGGTAAATTAAAAACAAATAAAATCCTAAAAACCTTGATCGTTCTTATAACAGAAAAAATAATTTTGTTTTTTTAGTATTATCTCTTAAATAGCCATAATTTTATGTTTTAAATTCATTCAGATTTTTAAATTTTTAAAAATAAGCCAAGACAAAATTCACCTCATGCAACTTTTTTGCAACAATTTTTTTAACAATCTTCAAATCATTTCTTTTATCATTAAGAAAAATTCTTCTGAATTATAAGTACTTATTTGACGATTCAGCAAATGATACTTTACACAATTCAGCAAATGATACTTTACATAAGACTCTTAATGACTATTTGCTGTCTATTTTATATCTAGTGGCTCGAAGTCGTAACACGATGCAATTTGGTGGCAACTTGTACATGCTTTTATTAACAAGTTGTAAACTACGAACTACAGGTACAAAATATGATTCAAATTTGTTAACGTTAGGCTGCACTTCGCCATAAACTGTAGATGTGTTGTGCTGCTAGTTTTGTTAAAAATTGATTCAAAAGTTTCACCCGTTTTTCTTGGCGTATTTACAAACATTCATTAGAATTAAAAAGATCTAAAAACAGTTAAGATATGCCACCGCCAAGCATAAAATGAATTCTGCTTTTACTTCCACAACAAATATTGAATAAAATTAGGTATACTCGTACACTCAGCAGTTTATATTCATTAAAAAGTATAATTGAGGTTATAGTTGTCGTCACATGCACACAGGCAAATATAATCAACAGTGAACAAAGTTAATTTTACATTATTGAAAAAGAGCTCGTTTTGTTTTGACTTAGTTTTATTTTTTATCTAATGGACAATTAAAGCTTATGCAAATTTATTCCGAGGTTGTTCCCAATGAAACTCGTATATAAAAAAAGTAAACTTTTGACATGACATCATGTTAAAATAAATATTTCAAAGGAAATTCCTTCCAATATATATAACATAAAAATAAATATGCTTAAAACTCAAAACTTTAAAGGTGGAAAAAGTGGTTTGTCAAACTCGTTTTTCTTCGACGCTCAGCAAACGCTGCACCCATCTTGCCGATAGTTTTTTCGTATGCAAACGTTCATGCAAAATATTGAACACACGTTCATATAATATGTTTACCTTTTCAACAATCTCACGTAACTTGACGCGGCGATTCTTAACGATATCGGAGATTTTTTTGATATTGTCTTCAGTAACCATGTCTCTTGGCCTTTTTGTTGATGGTATTATAGCAGTGCTTGTTCAGCCGCGTTTAAATTCAGCTATTTTACGGAGCAGATTCACCATAATGTTTAATCAGTGCACGAAATTTACTTTTTCCATTTTTCACACACAAAAGTTGCTTACTTGAAACGACTACAACAAATAAACTAATCGATAAATTTGGGTGAAATTTTAACAGCCGGTCGCAACTTGTATTTGTGCTGCCATCTAGCGCTAGGTATCTTCAATATCAATCAGGCCTTGTATAACTTATGTTTACTGAATTAAAAAAAAACAGTTAGTTTATCATTCTAATCAAACTAAATTGCTGAATTCACAAACTCAGACGTACCGTGTATCTCGATATATTTGGAGAGACAATTTCAAACGCAAAACTTCAAAGCAAACACAATTTTCAAATATATTTTTTGTGAGTTTAATGTTTGTGTTTGAAATTGTCTCTCCAAATACATCGATGCACGATACGACTGAGTTTGTGAATTCAGCAAATATTTCATTTCATGTTTCCTTTATAAGCAAATTAAAGTTGATTTAAGGAAATCATTTCGAAGTATGTAATTTTCTCTTCGTATTTTCGAAATTTGTTTGACGTTTGTATTGTTTGATTATATTTTATCATAAAAAAAACAATAGATAGCAAAATAAAAAATCCCTATAAAAATGAAAAATACCATTAAATGTTTATTGAATTATGTTCAAAACAACATAGATTTAATGGCAAAAGTCTCATCAAACGACTTCAAGATTATTTCAGGGGTGACTCACTGGAGCATCGCCTCAGTGTAGGGCGCGTTACTATTCCTTTCGTTATTGAAACTCAAACATTTCTACGTAACACGCATGGATCGTCCAGGGCTCATCCATTTGTGGTCGATTGCCCGGGGAATCGTACAATGCATCACAGAGAGAACTCGTTTTTCAGCCGCACGCTTCGTCTGTGGAATAAGTTGCCGGCAGATGTGTTTCCCGTCTGTTACAACGTTGGAAACTTCAAGTCAAATGTTCACAAACACTATTCCCTCTTTCCTCCTCCTCACAACGTAAATTCGTAGTTCTGTATATACAGGGATTATGCCCTCACTACTGGTCGAAAATAAAAACTTATATATACCTATATATTTGAAACTTTTTCTTCTTATATTCGCTTCATTTCAATATAGTTGTGTATTTGTTTCTCCACGAGTAGAGTTATTATCATTATACATTCGCCGTGAATATGCATTTATTCATTTGTGTTCATTAGAAGTAGAATCAGCCATTTTGATTTGTAATTAAATATCACTTTTTCGAATTATAACTTGGATCCAATACTGGATTCCCCAAGGTTGCATTTGTAGGAACAATAGCTGCACAGAGAAATTCTGACTTAATTTGAAACAAATTAAGTTATTTTGAGATAAATTGGTCATATGAAAAATGTATGGGAAATCAAATTACTTAATTTGGGCAAATGGAATGATTTGACGCAAATCACGTATATGAAAACGTACTTTAACTGCGATCAGAATCAAAATAACATATTAGCATATTGAAATATCACTTTGTTGTTTCCTTTTTAAGCTGTACAGATAGATTATTATAAATCCAAATGAATATAATTGGCTTAAAACTGTAAAACACTAAAAATAATATTAAAATAAAGTCAGAAAAGGTTAAACAAATGGAAATCAGCCTCGGCCGTCACATTAATAAAATCATGTTTAGAGGAAATCGATTAAGTTTGGTGCACTTTTTTAATTAAAAAAAAAAAGAAACAATTTGTATTCGCTCCACCCGTTTGTACAAATGTTTCCTCCATATGACCATATCTCAATACACATATTTATTTTTGATAAGCCCTTTGGGAAGCTCCATTTTTTTTTACTTGGTGCTATGGCGGTACACAATTTGCAGCACAACACTTTTTTCTTTGGCAATTATTGAAGTTTGAAATGAAGTAGAAGATTAACTTTTCACACAACTTTCGACAACATTTAACTTGTGAAACACTTGTGTGTATTCAAATATACGTGCTACGACCAATTAATTTGTTTACGTCAAAAGTAATAATGCGGATAATTCTATTTTTGTTACTCAACGTAAATATTTTATACACTCACATAATTAATTCTTACATAATGTTTAATTGCCGGATATTCTTCAGTTCCTCCCTCTTGTAGAATACCTGAAAATTTTAAAGGCTTTCAATTAATAAGAAAGGCAAACTTTTCGCCAATTCACTACTTACAAATGTAAATATGCCAAGAAACCTTTCGAGAATGAACGAGTACGAATTGTACATTAATAGTTTAATCAATATTGAGAAAGTTTAGCACAAATTTTTCTTTTGTTTCAAAGCAAAAAAACACATGACCCCTTTGCAATTCTGCTAAGGGGAGTGAAGAAGATTGCTTTGTTTTAATAAATGAATGTATGAAACTCTCACATTGGAAGGCATGTACGTATAAACCTACAAAACTCGTTTAGTTAGTCAAAACATAAACAACGAAAGAATATTTGTTTATATGATATTCTCACATCAGAACGCGTGTGAGCGTCAGAATACGTATGAGCCTACAAAACTTGTCTAGTGCGTCAAAATGTCTAGAATGCCTTACGCAAAACTTGTCGGCTATCACTTTGTTTTTCCAGAAGGCCACAAAATTATATTGTTTGCCTTTTTCGTTAAATTTTATAAACCTAATGAAAAATTTGTATTACTTAATAATAGATTGAAAGTTATTTATTTACTTGGTCAAAATATGCTGATTTACAATATTTATCTATTTAGCATATTATTAGCCTTACTTCCTTGCTAATATTATGAACATGAAAGTAACACAGCTTGTTCGTTAAATTTTCGTGCGTAAGATGCGGAACAGATATAGATGAAATCTAGTATGCAGATATTTCAAAGTCAGATAGTCAAAATAGTATAGTTTTTTATTCTGAAAGTTACTCCATAAGGAAAAGAAAACAAAGCAAAATTTCCTTCCGAAAAATAAATTTTTAAATAACTCCACCATTTATGAACCGATTTTAAAAATTCGTTCTTTTGAAAGGCTAAGTCAACGGACCGACGAATTTGGGCATCGGTCAGACACAACATCCGTTCAACAATTAAATTTTTGAGCTATTCTGGCATTTATGAACAGATTAATATTCAGAGTTATTCCAAAATACGCGCTTCACTTCGTTGCCGTCGAATGTTCACTTTCGGCAGCTCGACGTCGGCAGATTCTAAAATACGTGCGAAGAGATATCGTTTTACTTTATCGAATTTTTGTAATCACTGAAAAAATAATAGAAATAAAATGGATTCAATTGCCTATTTTCTAGACGAAATTGGAGAAAATAATCTTCGGCGCGCATTAAAGAAATTAAGGTACAACGCAATGGATATATTTGATATGGGCGATAAAATGTAAGTAATAAAAAAAGTGAATTTATACAAAAAATTTCCTAATATGAGTATAGATTTGTGAAAAATTTTAGAATAAATAAAGGTGCATTTAAATATATTTTGAATGAACTCCAGAAAAAAATGGGCACACAGCGTCTTGGAAGTTTAAAACCAGTGGATAAATTAGCTGCTTGCGTCCGATTTCTTGCAGAGGGAAACTACCAATATGGTGTGGGAAAAGATTGGTATCTCAACGTATCTCAATCAACGTTTTTAAAAATAAATACCGAGATGGTAACGTTATTGGAAAAATGTATATGTCCTAAATGGATAAAACTTGAGATGGATGATCAAACTAAAGAAGGTGTCAATTTGTATTTTTTTGAAAAATCAGGCATTCCGCGTATTGTTATGGCTGTAGATGGAACGCATGTAAATATTGTGACCCCTTCAAGTGATCGCCATTTGTTTTATAATAGAAAAGGGTATCACAGCATAAATGTTATGCTTGTAAGTCCTTTAAACTGAAATTCATTTCAATACACCATTTAATATTGTTTATATACTCGTATGTATTTGTTTGTCCAATATAGGGCTGTGACCATTTAAATCGCATTCGCTTTGTAAATTCATAATACCCTGGCAGCTGTCATGACTCATATATTTGGAAGCTTTCCAATGTAAGGAATCACTTAGTAGAGCAATTCCATTTAGGTAAAAGGGATTTACTATTAGGAGACGCTGGATATACACTGGAGCCATGGTTGCTCACCTCATTTAGATCGCCATCTGTTGGAAGCCGTGAAAGTGCTTTTAATCTGGCACATGCTAAGGGCAGAAATAAATTTGAGAGGACAATAGGAATCCTAAAGAATAGTTTTAGGTGCCTTATGAACGGTCTTCACTACTCTCCTGAAAAGGCCGCAAAAATTATAAATGTGTGTTGTGCTTTGCATTGTGCATTAGAATACATTTTTGTCGGCCAAATGAACATTTAGATGCTTTGGATGAATATATAGATTGCGAAGTGTTCTTTGAACGAATGGATTCTGAAGAAATTTCTAATGAAGCTATTCTGATGCGAAATGCAATTTTAAATAGCTTCTAATAAATTAATATTTAAAAAAAATAATCGTAATATTTTGTATTTTTATGTATGTAAGTATGTATTAACATTAAATATTTAAATATGTACATATGTACACAAATATTATTAAATATGTATATAAAATAAAAAGAAACATTTAAAAATTCATGGGTAGTTTAACTGCAAAAATATATGTAAATTGTAATATAACTATGTACAATGACTTAAAAACATAAACTAAAAATCATTACAGACATTAATTTAATATACATATGTATATAAACAGGTACATCAGTTCAGAAAAACATCAATATTGCGATTATATCATCAGTCTTTGTTTACTTTTGCTTTTAAATGCTCAGCTATTACCTTCAGGTAACCAACTTCCTCTTTTTTCAAAGATTTATAGTCCTCATAAAATTTTTTTGCATTTCTATTTTCTGCTGAAGTAAACTTGTTGCATTTTTTTCTTTCGACTTCTTCTGAAAATATTTTGCTTTTGGTTGATACTCATCATCAATTGTTTGAGGTAAGGATATGGGCACATCTAGTGGCAAAGCCACAATATTTTCTACGCCAAACGAAGAAACATTTGGCATTCCTGCAACCGACATCTTAAAATTTAATAATGTGGAAACAGCTTCTTCCATATCGCTCAGTGGAATTAGTTTATTAGGCCCCCTCCTGTGCCTTCTTCTTGCTGTTTATTAATGACCAACTTCTTTTTGGTATTTGCTTTGTAGTCTTTCCAAACCTGAAAAGATATAAGAAAGTTTCTATTAATGCTAGTGTTTCCAATATTATATATCCAGACTATACTTTTTTCCAAGAAGATATATCTCTTATTGGAGGTCCCATAGAATTAAGTTTTTTGCATATTTTATCCCACAGATTACTCTATTCTTCTGATGTTAGATCTGTGGAACCTTTACCAATATCAGGGTGTTGCATCATAAATTCAACCAACGATTTAAATTGCTCTGGTGTAGTTTGCTTCTTGGACCTACGAAATATTTATACAAAATTATATTAATATTGTTTATATTCATCTATTGTTTTTACTTACATTTTTTAGTTTTTATATAAAATTGTATTGTAAACGCGCCAATAATCACGTCGAAAAAAAGTCTGAATAGTTTATTCAACATGTATTTTAGAATATGTCGAGAAACGTCAGTCAACCCGATTTAAAAACAAATAATATCGATGTTCACTAGTGCGTTTATTAGAATAATGAATTGTCATTTTTCAGTTTTTTTGAATTGAACGCGTTAGATGGAATAACCCTGATTATTTTAGGTTTGATTTCACATCGAAACAGACTTCTGAAAATACATATTCCGCACAAACAAAGTGGCGGGTACAAGCTGGTATTATACTATATATTTGTATAAAGCAATAATAATATTTATTTGCATTTTTCCAAGAAATTTCTTCTTCTTTGCGCCTCGAGCAATAAATTGAAATAACGTCAAATTATTATGGTAATAATAGTTTTAAATAATCTTGCTATGTATGTATGTATACGGCACTACAACGAAATTTTGAAATTATTTTACAAAGGTGGCCAGACTTTTATAACACTTTCCTGTGAATGAATCGTACGATCGTGGATAGTAAATCAGGGCCTTAAACACTGACAAATATATAATCCCTACTCACAATCTCGTGCATTTCAGGTTTTATACATATACATATGTAATTGTAATTCTGTATATTTTAGTAGTGTGAAGGTCATTTGCACGAAATTGTGAATAAATCGACAGTATTGAAAAGCGTTGTTATAGGTTTTTTTTTCTAAAAATATATTCAATAGCTCAAAATTTTAATAAAAATTAATAACATGCAATTAACATGACGTTGTTTATCAGTGTAACAAAGACAAAATCTATAGGACGTCCGTTATTTTCAAATTACGAGAGTTAAGTATGTTCGATTTTCGCATTTTTTTCTATCATACACATGTCTGTCGGAAATATCAGCCATTTCGTATTGCTAGTTTGTTTTCGACAGATTAAAAGGTTTTGGTGTGCTCTTCGATTTTTTATTATTCGAAAAATGGATCAAAGAAAATGCGCAAGGACATTTGAAATGTTGACTCTGGCATTTGCAAGTCTACTATGAGCAGAACATAAGTTCAATTGTGGTATAAACGGTTTAAGGAAGTCCGAGAACATGTTATTGTCGATGCTGGTCGCCCGAGCACGTCACAACCGATGAAAACATGGAAGCAGTGAAGAAAATGGTTTTGGGTAATCGTCGAATCACTATCCGAGAGGTTGCTGATGATGTCGGCAAATCGTTCGGCTCATGCCAAGCAATTTTGACGGATGTTTTAGACGTGCTGCTGATCATCGTCAACCAGATTTCCTCAAAAAGATCATAAGTGGTCACAAATCATGGGTGTATAGTTATAACATTGAACCCAAAGCCTAATCATCCCTATGGAAGCGTCCAGAAGACCCAAGACCGAAAAAAGAATGTCAAGTTCGGTCAAATGTAAAGGTTTTGCTCATTGTTTTCTTTGACTGCAATGGCGTGGGGCATCATAAATTCATGCCACAAGGTTGTACGATCAATACGAGTACTACCTTGAACGCACAGCAAAAAACAATCATGGAATTTGCACCATAATTACGCACTAGCTCACACATCGATGCTTGTGCGTGAGTTTTTGGCCAAACACAAAACCGTTGTCATGCCTCAACCACCGTATTCACCGGACTTGGCCCCCGCTGAATTTTTCCTCTTCCCAAAACTGAAGACACCGATGAAAGTTAAGCGGTTTGCTACGATTGAGGAGATAAAAGAAAAATCGAAACAGAAAAAGTGCGTTTCAGAAGTGTTACGCGGATTGAAAAAAAATGCTGGCATAAGTGTATTATATATGAAGGGGATTACTTTGAAAGGGACGAGATTGATGAATAAATAAATACCTTTTGAAAAAATTTAAAATAACAGTTATTTTTTGATAAGATAAAATAAGTGCATACTTCGATGTCACCATTAACTGCGGAAACGGGTCAACCAATCTCAACTAAAATTTAAAGGTATATTGGCGATGGTCTGTAGATGGTTTATATGCACAAAAATCGGTTTAGTGGTCTCGGAGATATGGCATTTGGATTATCCTATATATTTCCATACATATTAACAAAATGCACTTCTTTTTCTATAATACAATTTCTTATTATCACTTGAAAAGTTACCAAACCATGTATCGTAATGTCTTTTGAATATAACGATATTCGGACTGTTGAGCTGAATCTTTTCAGACTGTTTCGATCGTCATTTTATTCGAGCTCTGGCCATTCGATTTTCCATTTGCTATACACCTGCTTTATTCAATAAGAATGTGTTATTGTTGTTCTTGATGTCAGAACGTTCGGTTTTTCTTATTAGAACGTTAAGGTGGTGACATAGTTTTTTACCTCTCGCTCGATTTTATTTCATCATTCCAATATTTTTTGCCCAAGCTCATTTCATCATTTAAAAAAAAATTTTGAGCGTATTTATACACGAAAAATTTTCAAATGTTCAATTATAGATTTATAGTGACAAGAATACAACGTAAACAAAATAGTGGCAAATTGATGTTGTTAGGACGGTGTTTTTTACGTATTTAGTTTCCGTCATTCTGAAACTCATTTAAGTTTGAATTTCTCTTCTAATGAAAAAGGTGAAGTGGTAAGGATTCAAAGTGAAATTGCTTATGGATTGGTGATGTCGAATCCGATGGCTGCATTTACTTCCCATTATGATGTCGTCAACTATACAGAGGAGACTACCCACATTGCCACCTCACAATCTGCAACTTACAGCCAGTTCGTCGAAAGCATAAGTTCATTCGCATTCTAGACGAAAGAAAATTGGTTTGGGGTTTTTCTAACTTTATTCTATGCGAACGATGTGTCAAAATTCAATTAAAACACATAAGTACATGCAAACGAATAATAGTGACATAGAAAAATCCAAATTGATTCGAATGTGAGTGACTAGCTTTTTTTCGCATACATTTTCATTCGATATCGCCGAATAGGCTGTAAATGTCAGATCGGTAATCATAGTGTTACGAAATATTAATTATGTCTTTGAAATCGGATTCAGTAAATGTCATGACGTATATTCGGCACTACAACACAGCAAATTTCTTAATTTTTAATACTTTAACTTAGCATTCGATGAACTTAATGCATGTTCGAAGCCGTCCGTATTGTGGAAACACGTTAAGAAATTCAAACTACAGTTAGAGAATGACCCAGCTGAACAAGTATTTTGAAAGAAATTACTGGATATGAACAATCGTAAAATCCACTTTGACATTTCGACCGACTGTATTAAATTTCCCGACGCTTTCTACTATTTGATTGAATCGAATTTTGACCTCCCCCCAATGTGCTCACAAACATTTCACAAAATTTCGAATTTTTGGTTCACGTGATGTCATTAATTTAAATTTTGAAATTCAGCTCTATTTACTTTCCAATATGATGGCGTAAACTATACAGCCGAGAATTACTTAGATTGTCTCTTTACAAACTGCAACTTAAAGTCGAATTGGTAATCATAATGTTACGAAGTATAAACCAACCACATATGTGTAATGACACTTGACTTCCAGTGAAAAAACTGATAAACAAAAACAAGTTATAAAAGCAAGAATACTTAAAGAAAATTATAAAGGAGAAAATGTCTTCATACCACGAATCCTAATGGTTTCGAGAAATAGACTATTACAGTTTAAGTCAGTACGGCATGCCTTCGCAATAATAATTAGCAAATCTTAAAGTCATTTATTACATATTAGTGGCGTTAGTCTTGAAAGCCCACGTTTCTACGTTTTTTCTCACTTTCTGTCTTTATTAATGTATATAAAATTTTAAGGCAAAACGACATTGGCAGGACAGCTAGTGTTCATACAAAAATGGTCAATTTCAACAAGAAATAAATTATATTATTTCTTCATATCAATTCAAAAAAAAATTATATATTTAAATCTAATATTATTAGTAACTTTATTAAATAAAAACGATTTTAAATTGAGTTTTCTTAAAACTCTGTTAACTAAACATGTAAGCGATTTTATAAAAATATAAATTCAACATGATGCAATGTTGTTATATACACGTTACATTAAAATTGAAAGATGTAGACTTAAACGAAATATGGGTCTAGTAGTATAGCGCTATGTACCACACAGCGGACATTATGATGCTCATTTTTAACGATTTTATGGCCACCAACATTGGGCAATTGGACCCCACTAGATTTTTTCTGTGAGATTATCTGAGATCTATACCAATATGCCGCAATCGGCCGATGCCTTTAAGGACGACAGCTTGTTGAAATCCTCTTTTTATACTTAATGTTCTATAAGTTCAAGCAAATTCTGCATTGCCCTGCTATTACATTTTGAGTAGTTTACATTGCTGAGCATCTCCCCGGGAAATATCGCTCAGCCAAAACCAATTGGGTGGCTTAAAATTGTGTGTAATTTTCAGACAAAAGAAGCAGAAACAAGTTTTCATTTTATCTCTTAAAAAAGTTTGTTGAAAAGACATACAAAATGTTTTTTTTCCCTTATTTTTTATTGAATTACAAAGGATACAGGCAATTTGCATATAAAATATATTTTTAAGAATACATTTATGTTTGGTTGTAAAGTTTTATTTTATTTGCCGCTTTTATTTTTTCAAATAACCTTTTTTAATACAATTGTTAAAGAATGCTATAGAGTTGAATATATTAAATGTTAATTTAATACTTATTCGCTAAAATTCCTTTCATTTTCTTTTTTAGGTGGTTCCGATAGCAATAAAGGAAAAAGTAAAAAATGGCGAAAAATTCTTCAATTTCCTCACATATCACAGTGTATACACCTGAAAGACAAATTAGGTAAGAGTATTCTTAAGCTAAGCAAAAAATAATTTATTTGTATATACATACGAATATAATATATGTATTCCATAATGTTCTGCTAGAGCTAAGCATTGGGTTTTCTCACCAACTTTGCCCAACATCAAAAGTACAAAAGTAATTTGGTACAAAAGTTTATTACTTCTATTAGGTGAAAAAGTTTGTATTTTTAATTTCAATTAACTAAAATTACATACATATTTAATTTAACATACTTATTTTTGTAAATATTTCTTATTTTTCCTGACGATGATAACAAAATGATATCGAAATATTTAAAATAAATACTGCTGAATTTTTTATATAAAATAAAACGATCTTTAGCTGCAGAAATAAGAAATATTTACTTAAACAAGATCAAACAATTAAATATCAAATACTTATTTTTTAATAAACAAAAAAATCTATGACATAAACTATTGTTTGATCATCCAAAACAGTTTTGGCTTTGCCATTTTGAACGAAATCGATTGCGAATTAAATGCCCTGCAATGACATGATAAGTGTTAGTTTTCAAATACTCCAAATTTGATGGATTAATTAACTGTAGACACGTTCTTTGACTTGTGGTGGTCAAATTACATCGCCAAACCATGAAACTTCTGGAAATTTCTCATGCATTAACAGCAAAATCGGTCATGTAGTAGCACCATGCTGCTGATACTACATATCTTTAATTGCAGACCAAAAAAACGGTCATAGCGCTATGAATTGGCGCTAGCTCCATCCTCCACTCTTCTACTAACAAAAGCAACTTTTGCGGCAATACGACCATTACTAGAATGCGGAGACCTGACGCTATCTGTTGCGCTTTCAGTCATTTTGAGTTTCCTTATAGTCCTAATAAGTCGATTACGACAATCACCCCGTAAAGCTCGAAAATGTATATGTTTAACCCATCACATTAATAATAAGTTTTACAGCCTATTCGGTGATATCGAATGAAAATGTATGCGAAAGCAAGCTAGTCACTCACATTCGAATCAATTTGGATTTGTCTATGTCACTATTATTCGTTTGCATGTACTTATGTGTTTTAATTGAATGTTGACACATCGTTCGTATAGAATAAAGTTAGATAAACCCAAATCAATATTCTTTCGCTAAGAATGTGAATGAACTTATCTTTTCGAGATCGGCGTACTGGCTTTTAATTATTTTTTAGACGATCAATTCTCTTAAGTACACCACACTTCAAATGGCAGATATTTAACAGCTGACAGATTTGACAGACCGGCGTTTTAAAACCACTACATGGTTAACCCTGTATTTTTAAACAAGTTAATTTAACAGAATTTCTCAGTGGACCTACATTTATAAAAAAAAGTTTTTGTTTCGGAAAAAAATCGTACTCGTTAGTAGAAATTATGAAATAAATTTAACCGTGAAACCCTTTTGTTGGTCGATCCGTATTGATAAAAGTCGTCGAATGGGAAAAATCATTTTTGTTTTAAGTAATATGGGCAAGCCTACTGGATTCGGATGTAATATGAGTTATGTATACTAACAAAGAAATTATGTGCAAAAATAGTGAGAATAATAAATTTCGAATGCATAACAACAATTTAATTAAGATTTTGATTCGACTTGCAGTAGATCATAGTAAAAGAAACCTTACTCTGATAAATATTGTTTCAGTTGTACGGTAATGAGACCTTATAGTATATTTAATAATGAATACGCGCTTATTTGGGTTTTTTTTTTATATGATATGCCAACATTTTTTGCTTTTCAAATGAAAATTTCTGCATTATTAAGTTTTGAAAACTGAATACTTGTGGAATACGAGGGCGGATCGGTAATAAAGCTACCTAGCGCTAGTTGGCAGCACAAAGACTTTTTTTTTAATTGCGATCTGTCAAACGTCAGCTGTTAAAATTTCACCCAAATTCATCGATTACTTTATTTATTGTAGTCGTTTACTTCAAACGACTTTTATGCTTCTTGAAAAATGGAAAAAAGTAAATTTCATGCAATGATTAAACGCTATTATTTGAAAGGGAAAATGGCGAAAGAGACTAAAGCAAAGTTCGAGAAACATTACGGTGAGTCTGCTCCGTCAGATTACATGGTAAAATATTGGATTGCTGAATTTAAACGCGGCCGAACAAGCACTGCTACACCACCATCAACAGGAAGGCCAAAAGAGGTGGTTACTGAAGAAAATATCAAGAAAATCCTCGATATCGTTATGAATGGTCGTCGAGTCAACTTGACTCGAAACCGCTGAAATGGTAAATATATCATATGAACGTGTGTTCAACATTTTGCATGAACATTTGCGTATGAAAAAGCTATCGGCAAGATGGGTGCCGCGTTTACTCAGTGTCGAACAAAAGCGAGTTCGACAGACCACTTCACAGCGGTGTTTTGGCATGATAAAGCGCAATCCTGTTGATTTTTTTCGTCGATTAATAACTGCTGATGAAACGTGGGTCCACCACTACACACCTGATACCAAAAAACAATCGAAACAATGGGTGGAAGTTGGTGGAAGTGCTCCGAAGAAGGCGAAGACAGTGAAATCGGTTCGCAAGGTTATATCCACTGTATTTTGAGATACACACGGAATATTGCTCATCGATTATCTTGAAAAGGGATCAACAATCACAGGAAAGTATTATCGTGCATTATTGGATTAATTGATTTATGCAATCAAGAAAACACGACCACATTTAAAGAAGAAAAAATTCTCTTTCTTCAAGACAACGCACGGGCTCACACATCATTAGATGCGATGCTAAAATTACGTGAAAACCACTTCAAACTTTTTTATCATCCATTTATATTCCTAGTGAAATTTTGCTGTTTCCAAACATGGCTCGCAGGAAAAAGATTCGTATCAAACGAAGAAGTGATTACCGAAACTAACGCGTATTTTGCGGGGTGTTCTCAAAATCATATTATCCAGATGGTATAAAAAAGTTTGAATATCGTCTTACTGAGTATATTGAGCTAAAAGGAGACTATGTGGAAAAATAAATGGTGTTTGAAAAAAAAACGTTTTTCTACTTAGGTAGCTTCAACATCAATCCGTTCTCGTATATGTATCAATGTTCATACCAAAATATTGGCAACCTTGTATAATGGTGTTTTAGTTTCTACAAATAAAATGTGTCATTCTTTTTCAAACTTGCAATTTAGTGCCCGTTTCTACAAAATGGTTACCGGATAAACTTAGGAACGAATTAGAACTGTAAAAATGTAAAATTTCATATAATTTTTGTTGTGTCAAAAAATTTTTTTTATGCAAATTTTAATAAGGCAGTATATTTTATGTAGAAATGAAAACATCATAAGTTTATTCGAAAAATGTTTCTCAAAATTTTTTCCTGTCTTCAAGCTGTGTCTTTGTTAATCCTTTAAATAGAAATTTGTTTTGTGATAAATTCGATTTTGGACAATTTTAAAGTTACCTAAAATTGTTTTATTTCCTTTTTGCAGATATAAGTTATGGCTATGTCATAGACCAACAGCCAATTGGACGCGAATTATTTCGACAATTTTGTGAAAGTAAAAGACCCCTGTACTTTCGTTATATATCATTTTTAGATCAAGTTCAAAAGTAAGTGTTTACGCAAAAAAGGCTCCGCCGAGTCGTCTCAAACAAACTTTATTCTCTCAAGTTTGAACAAATTTCCCTTTCATCCATATTTTAGATATGAAGTAGAATATGATGAAAATCGTCTAACAATTGCACATGATATTGGCAGCCGATTTTTAAATATTGATGTACCCGCAACGTTGGACATTATAAATAATGGCAATACAGGAGACGGCACAGAGAGCGAGGATGGCGCGTTAACTGATGCTTTAAATAATGATGATGCTATTGAACAGCCACAACCACAACAAACCACCTCAATAGATACTGAAATGAAATCAATGCCAATAACCACAGCAACAAATCCTATAGAGACTGAACTTTGTAACAACACCACCGCCAATAACATCAGCACCAGCAGCTGTAGCAACAATCATAAACATTTTCAACATCACAATGGTGATGAGCATGGGCGAAATTCCGGTGTTACTTACGATGGTGATGGTGGAGGAGGTGGCGACAGTGGTGGTGGCGGTGGTGGGGAAAATAAGAGTGCAGATATTGTTGGAGTTGGCACTGATACAACAACTCTAATTAACAAATTAAATGGTAACTCGAATAAACCACCTTTATCAGCTGCTGATGAATTCGTTTTGGATATTTTAAATGATGATCTCATTTCACGGGTACGCAGTAAAATTAATAGCGGCAGCAAAGAACTTTTTGAGCCGTGCGTTAAAGCTGTTAAAGCGTTTCTAGCTGGTGAACCATTCCAAGAATTTGAAACATCAATGTATTTTCATCGGTAAGTACATATTTTTACGTTTGTAGTGAAAAGAGCCATTCTTAAAAGTAGAGAAAACTTCATTTTTGAAGAGAATTTAATAGCGAAATAATACGAGTATACCACAAGAGTATATTAAGAATTTGTGAAATTTGTTGGCTCAATAGTCTCTTCATACAAAATATAAATTAGCAACCCGGTTCTTTAATGAAACCCATATTTTTTAATACTTTTTTGCACAACCAAATCTCGAGATGTTGGCTTTAGTTTCGTGAAGAAATAAAAATCAGAGCTCGTACTTATTTTGTTATATTAAAATTATACATTCATTTGCAGACATGTATTTCTATGGTATTTTTACGTATGTCACTTGAATAACGAATTCTTTTAATATTACTCAGGACGCCTATGATTTGAAACAGCGGAAGATCATGAGAACAACTCGAAGAAAGACGAAAAATTCTGAGAATTACATCAAATTCTGCTATGTCGGTATCAAAAATTCGTGAAAAAAGTTTAGTCAGTGCCTGTGTAAGAACAATGCACCGTATTTTAAAGTCGTCACCAACATAGTGCTTAGTTTTAAAATATTCCTTATTTAAGGGACACAAGAAAAAGTACGACAAAAGTACATGTATGTAAATAAATGCATAATTTTAGTATAACAAAATTTAGAATTTGGCTCTGCAAAAAATTATTTTTTTCTGAACTTTTGTTTAAGAGATATATCGGCTGCTTAAATTTTCAGAGCCGACATTGAATGTGAACCGCACTTAAACATCATGTTTTTTTTCATTTCATTCGATATTTATCAATTTTAAACTAACTCTACTCTACGAAAGTTACACAACCGAGCAACGTGTAAAAGTTATTCAAACTTATTATGAGCAATCAAAATGCATATCGTGCACTTCGTGATTTTCTCGGTCAATTTAATCGTCCTAATGTCCGTACAATCGGAAAAATCGTGCAAAAATTTTAGCAGGACATGTGAAAACACCAGTGCTTGCTCGTACAGCTGGTTCTGCAAAAAATATTGCTGCTGTACGCAATATTTTCTGCATAAAGACTTGCATTCACACGCTTACAAGGTGCAATTGATTTAAGAACTAAAGCCTCTTGACCATTTCAAGCGTCTTCAACGGTCAAAGTGGTGGCAAGAATTTTCAAAGAAAGTCATCATCAGTGATGAGACACATTTCCACCTCAGTGAAGTGAATATGCTTTTATGACCCGAATTGGAAGATATAGATGTGGACGATATGTGGTTTCAACAGGACGATGCCACTTGCCACATAGCTAACTAAACAATGGCTCCTTTGTGCGACAAATTTAATAGCTGTGTTATCTGACGTGGTGCCAGTATCAATTGGGCGCCAAGATCATGGGATTGGACACCGTTGAACTTTTTTCTTTGGCGCTATTTGAAAGAAAAGGTGTACGTCGATAAACCAGCAACAATGCAAGAGCTAAAGGATGTTGGGAAAAAAATTTACATGAGCACCTGCCTTGCGGCCTTATCTGATGGTGGACCAGTTCCACGGAGTGAATTATTCACGATTCACCAGCGCCCCCGTGTGGCTTGCTAGTCTCACACAGGTAGCAATTTATGTCTTATGTTTGTAGCCATATGAGCAACTTCTTGTTGAGGAGTTCGGGCCTTCTAATCCCTCTTGTATGTGGCCATCATTGGCCACTACTTTCTGTGATCAATCTAGCAACGTACGAATTCCATGTTAGAAAAACTGCTCAGCTTTTGAAGCGATCCAGGGTTCGATCCAATTTTTACTTCTTCATACGACAGGAAGTGCTGGTTAGCCATACCGTGTGTGAGCCATACAAGTAATAGGCTCCTAAAGAGCACCGTCTGAAAAAGCTGGTGGGGTAGAAGTTTCCATTTCAACGTTTCCAAGTATGTCTTGCCCACTTTCGCAATATGGACTCGAGCATTGTTATGCTTAAAAATCACTATCATATCTTTCGCTGTAGTTTTAACAACTAATAATACACTACGCCTAGGTAGTCCTACCAAATACTGAACATGATCTTAGAACCGTGAATATTCGGTTTGGCCGTCGACGTGGAAGCACGACTGGGATATCGCCACTTGTTATCGTAATGAACCCATTTTTCATCCCAATGCAATGCAGAAACCACCTCCTTACAAGCAGCTATTTACAAGCAAACAAAACCCTGTTCAACATATTTCGGCTTCAACCCGTACGGCAGTCAACTCCCTTGTTTCTGATTCATTCTCATATCTTTCAAACGTTTTGAAATGTCTTGTTGTATCACTTCCCATGATCCTGCCACTACCATACTGGCCTTCAATGTCAAAATCGCCATTCTTGAGGCATTGAAACCACTCTCGGCACGTTTTTTCAGTAATAGCGGCTTGAACATAGGTATTTGAGAGAGCATTCAATGAGCCTCCCCCAGATTTCTTCACATGAAAACAGAAAATTAAAATCTCTCGCAAATAACGAGAATTTGGCTCGTAAGCTGGCATGTCTAATCCAGAATAACTTTATAATACCGGCATAAATCGACTAATATTTCGCTTGCGTTATGTTTACAAATACCTAAAGTTGTATGACATGTACGATCTACTTATTTCGACTACCACTTACAACTACAGCCATCTTTTGCAAAACGGCGGAACCAAAGTTGTACACGTAATATAATTTAATAGGAGCAAAATTAAGATCAATAAACAAATAAATATTTTTTGAGAAAAATTAAAATTCACCTCTTCTTTTGAGCGGCATTTGTGTGTGTTAAAAATTTACAGCGCCTTTAATATTACAGCTATTGCCAATAATGCAGATGTTTTGCTTTTAAGATGTGATGTGTTTTAAACCTCTAAAATCAGTAGAATATATGTTAATTGAAAAAATATGTAGCATTAGTATTTCAATATGCCAAATTATGGCTTTATCCATTCCAGTAATTTTGGGTAAAAATTGCAAACTCAGAGAGTAACTTGCTTTTTACTCCCATTAGCCCGAACTTGTCCGAGATCTTATTGAACACACCTATCGAGTATCAAATGTTTATATTCAAATGATTCTCCATTGGAGAGTGTTAAAATCAAACTTTTGAGAAAGACTCGATGATTATGCTTAACACCAAAAGATAAAGTCATTTTATATCAAAGGTTTTTGTAACAGTTCGCTGGGTAAAAGTTTTATCTACAAATATATGTATACATATGCTCATATTTACATACATATGCGTATACATACATATTTTTATATTGTTTATGACCTTTTGTTATATTTGACAGTTACCTTCAATGGAAATGGCTGGAAGCGCAACCCATAACATATAAAACATTTCGTATGTATCGCGTTTTGGGTAAAGGTGGTTTTGGAGAAGTGTGTGCATGTCAGGTAAGTGTTCAACGGTAGTTCATATGTTTTAAATTTTTAATAGCTTTAAGGGCTTAAAAAAGTTCTTTGTGTAGCAACATAAGTTGCGTATATAGTGTTTTATTTGTTTTCTTCTTTTTTTAATAAAAATGAAAAAAAAACAATCAATTATTAGTTTTTTTTAAATATAATATTTTGTTATGAAATGTTGTTTGTACGTGGAACTTTTTTTGTGCAGGTTTTCTTCTGTCATGTAAGATATACAAGATATAAAATATAGATGAATTTATAGAAGTATAGAATTTTTAAATGGGGTAAAACAAAGATGATTTGTTTTAAATTGGCATGATGTGTACTTTATACGAAAGATAATATTCTGGCATTATATTTTAAATATGACCTCTGACATATGATCGCCACGACTGGCTTGGACGTAGTCTAATCTGGAGGCTAAATTTTCGATAACATACCACCAGCCCATAAAGCACACCAAACAGTCAGTTTTTCTGGATGCAAAGAGACAATGACGATAACTTGGTCCATCATCTAATGGGCATTGTTGATGCGAAGATACGAGGCCTGATAAAAAATTAACTGTTATTTTCAAATTTTGTGATTAACGTATATTCGATTTTCGCATATTTTTATGTTATGTTGGTTTACATGTCTGTTATATATATTGGCAGTATCAGCCGTTTTGGATTGTCAATTGTTTTTGATAGATAAAAAGGTTAGTCGTGTTTTGGTGTGCTCTTCGATTTTTTACTATTCGAAAAATGGATCAAAGAACCTGTATGCACTTTTGTGTAAAAAATTAAATTAAATGCGCAAGGACATTTGAAATGTTAACTGTGGCGTTTTGAGAGTCTGCTATGAGCAGAACACAAGTTCAATTATGGTATAACCGGTTTAAGGAAGGCCGAGAAGATGTCAATGACGGTGTTCATGCTGATTGCCCGAGCACGTAAACAACCGATGAAAACATTGAAGCAGTGAAGAAAATGATTATGAATAACCGTCGAATCACTTTCAGAGAGGTAGCTGATGATGTTGGCATATCGTTCGGCTCATGCCAAGCAATTTTTACGGATGTTTTAGGCGTGAAAAGTGTGGCAGCGAAGATTGTTACAAAATTGCTAAATTTTGAGCGAAAACAACGTCGCATGGATATCGCTCAGGAGCTGTTGAACAGCGTCAACGACGATCCAGATTTCTTCAAGAAGGTCATAACGGGTGTATGGCTATGACATTGAAACCAAAGCCCAATCATCCCAATGGAAGCGTCCAGAAGGCAAAAATGGAAAAAAGCACGTTAAGTTCAGACAAATGAGTAGGTTTTGCTCACTGCAATGGCGTGGTGCATCATGAAGTCTTACCACAAGGTTGTACAATCAATAAGGAATACTACCTTGAAGTTATGCGTCGTTTGCGCATAACTTCAAGCAATTCCTCAGAAACGCACGGAGTTGTGGAAAAAACAATCATGGATTTTTGTATCAGAGGAGGATCAGTTTTAGTCAATGTAATGAGTGTAGCGCGACGCACACTGAAATTACAACTATAATGAGATTCTATAGGGTATACGCGATGAATATGTGAATATGTTGTACTGATAGTAAGACACTAGCGGGGGTCTATGGCTCACAAATGCCGGATATCTCTTAATGAGATAGTGAGACATTCAAACCCGGAGCCTTCCTGGGCACGAAGCTAACATGAACGTGGCGTGTGTATGAACGTTGGAGGACTAATTTATTAAGGGCAATATGAAAAAACATTCCTGTTCGCACGATTCGTGTTCGTCGCATATATATTATATTCATATAACAATTTTGAGATAACTCTCAGTTTAGCTTTCATCAAAAATTACAACAAGTTTCATGTAGCGAAGGATCAATGTTAAAACTGATGCTCTCAGTTTTTGTACGGCGACTTTATAAAACACTTTATTCAGTTCGAATCAATATATGAAAATAAACCATATAAAAGGAATCGTTTCATTTTGTTTCGCACTATGCTGTGAATAAAACAAATCTAATGACAACGAAAACAGTTGGATTATTTAAATTTGTATTACTTAAAATGTAGACATGTATGTGCACTATTTTTTAATGCAGTGCAATATATCGAAAATAGGAAAATAGATTATGAGCAGGAGGACAGAGGGAGTAGTGTTTATGGTCGTTTGACTTTCATTACGATGAAGCTCAATTGTTAGTTTTGCTATATTGACAAATTTCTATCGATTTGATAGTTAGGTATTCAGTGCATATACCTTCAATATAGTCAACAACAATTAACCCAAGAATCAACATTGCAAAATACACTCGTATTTATTTAAGAAATGAACACTTCACTCCCACTTATTCCGACGTTTAAACATGTATAGCTAGAGGAGAAAACAATCGAAATATTACTAGACCGTTTGAAGAAAAATATGTCGCAAACGTATATCAACACAAGCAGATGTATAAAAACTCAAATGTTTTCTTTGTGTTCTTTGCCATTTAAAAATATTTGTTTTGCTATGCTCATGTACAAAACCAAGGCAGCTTTAATAGGTAGTGGCAGAATTACAATGAATACAACATCAAAAACATCACATGTATTTTGCTGGTAGAAATTACGAAAAGTTCTCAAAATTTTGTTTTACTTTTACTTAAAAAATCACGGAAGCCTACGTGATTTTGACAAATTTACGCAAAGGAAACGCTTATACCATTGCCTTGGTAAAGCTGCCTTGTACAAAACCAATAAAAAATTGCTTGAAGTCGTAATTCTGATGAAATTTTACCGCATTAATATTTTAATGTTTTAAAAATTTTTTTTATAATAACAAGCATAGAAAATATCGAGCGTACATGTACACGTACGTTTATGAGCAAATTTTAATTTTGAATACATGAGAAATAACATATAAAAAAACAGACGTAAAAACATGTAGTCTGTGGGTGCCTTTAGTTTCACAAATGCGAACACTTTTGAGCCCTTTTTTCATTAGATTTTCACACATTTCACACGGCATTTCATTATTTCATCACGAATATTTTGTTTGAGTTGCTCAAGCGTTTCTGGTTTGTTTACACCTTGCTTTTCAGATGTCCCCACACAAGAAGTCAGGCGACCGTGAATGCAATCAACATCACTATTTCTTGAAATAGCTGGTTATGGAAAGAGGTCTCGCAGTATTTCCCTTGTAATCCTGGCTGTATGTGATATGGCACCGTCTTGTTGATACCACATGTTAATCAAGCCCAAAGCATGCAGTTGTGCCGTTAAGAAGTTTTCAATTACATCACGATATCGCTCCCCATTCACAGTTAGCGGTACGCTGTTTTCATTTTCAACGAAGTAAGGTCCAGTGATTCCTCCTGACCAAATAGCACAGCAGACTATCATTTTCTTGAGCGGCATTAGTGTTTTCAGCCGATCTTTTAGTACGTTGTGGTTTATGCTGGGGCCTATCACCTACAGACCCTCTTTCTTTGAAATCATTCACGTCACGTTGTTTCTCCAAAAAACTTCACGTAACTTTCTCATCGTCACAGTAATCGATGATTGATTTAGATAAAATGTTTTAACGATTAACACACGTTGTTATATCGAATATTTTTTCATAATAAATTTGCCTCGTGTCTACTTTACGACTGCCAAATTGAAATGTCAAGACTAATGGTTACCAATATGGCGGCAAAACAAAGTAGGATACCTTCCCGGCAGATATCAGGTATCATGCTAAAGTACATGTACGAAGGGATGCAACTGGGTAGTTGATTTCCGTGCTGTAAATTCTATTTTTCACTTGAATGGTTTGCTATCAAATATAATATAAATTGCTTAAAATTTGCAATTACTTAAAATTTGTAATGATCGACCAGTATTTTACATACTTAAAAATAGCTCATTTTTATAAAAACGAAATAATATTTTATCAAATATTTTTTCATAAACAATGTGGAACGTTTTCCTGATTTTAAATCTCTTCCCTGAACAAGTTTTCATGTAATTATGTTATATTCGATTCGACTTGGTGTTGTCTCACGCACATTGTAATCTAAAGAAATGTTATTTATCTATTCTTCAAAATTTTCAAATTTTTTATTGTCAAGTGTTTTCATAAATCCTTTGTTTTTGCTTAAATGACCAAACAAAACAAAATCCTGACTGTGAAACGGAATTAGTGGTCACATTGGATACAAGGGAACAACCTATTTTAAAGTTATTGAATTTGAATTCATTGGCTAAATATGACCAAATTAAAAATTAAGTGTCTGAACAAAATATCTTTGCATATTTTGTATGATAAAAAAAGAATATTTTACACTTAAAAATTCATGTTTGAAAATAGTTGCAGTGATAAAGACTGTAATATAAAGTATTTGGCAGGTGTGATAATCGGTGGTTGCAACTAACGAGGTTGCACTGTATTTTTCCGAATATGTCGAGTATCAACACTAAATAATCTATTTTCATTGCTATTAGAACTCTTTTTAGTTTATGAGGGTGATCCACCGCCTTACTTCTAAAATTTATTTAATCAGCATATATGTAATTCTTAGTCGTTATGTATTCTGCTTTCAATTACATAAATTTAACTCTCATGATGTCTCCCCCCGGGGAACAGATTTTGCGTAGGCGTATTCCAAACCGGGGTACTCTGTTTTTCGGGTAAAGAGGGAAGGAGTCATTCGTTTGTTATAGCAAATAAAACTCTAGGAAGCCGCATGACTTATGTTGTGTTGGTTTCCGAAACCCTTGCCAAGGGTATAAATTGGCAGAACGGACATCAGAATGCCCCCGGGTTATTCTGCTTACCAGTTCAACCCGGGCTGATCATGGTTGAGGTGCCTACCTTGGCTGGAACTTTCTAGCTGGGGTTTAAACCTAAAGACGCAGAAAGAGGGAGCTAGTATTCCTAATAATTGCTGATGCTTGGTTTTTTTCGGGAGCTAACAACAGCCCGCGGTGCTGTTGCCTAGCAACAGATAATTGTACTGTAAGGAACCAAGAGTAATGGTTGAACGGGTGAGTTGATTTAAGGGCTGATGCTCTTAGTGGGCTTCGGCCTACCAACTCATTAGGCCTTGTCTTCCATTGATTGTTGGGAAATTACATATGGCAAGAATTGCTATCTGTGTGTGCCTGGTAAGCCACATGGGGGCGCTGGTGAATTGTGAATAATTCACTCCGTGGAATTGATCCATCATCAGATAAGGCCGTAAAGGCAGGTGCTGATGTTAATATTTTTACTTACTGTCATGATGCCTGCTTTTAATTATTTTGTGTGTAGGATTGCACTCTGTGTCTCGCCGATATTTCTGGGACTGTTTTATACAGAAACACACGGCTTATATTGTAAAATAAATAATTGTCTTTCGGGTTTCGATTATTCAAGATCCCTTAAAAGCTATCTAGTCAGATGTGAACTATTTAATTTTGTAAAGTAAAAGGAAACAAGTAAATTTTATGCCATCATCAGATTCATATTCTGACTCCTTTTTTTCTAATCTTTCTTGGCTTCAGGGACAGGGTCTGCTCAGCAGTAGCAGTAGCACTAGCTCAAACATCGGAGCCAACGTTAAGTCCTTTACAAGCGTTAGTAATCAATCCGAGCCATTCAAACTTAATATCGACACCAGCAGTAATGGCATTCAGTACAGATCACTAAGACTTAATTATTATTGTCACTTGCTGTCTAATGGCTTGAATTTCAACACACCAGGATCCATATTCATACAAAAATTGGTTTTTTTCTTTTCAGGTACGTGCAACAGGTAAAATGTATGCTTGTAAAAAGCTGGAAAAGAAACGTATTAAAAAACGGAAGGGTGAATCTATGGTTTTGACAGAAAAACAAATTCTGCAGAAAATAAATTCCCGGTTTGTTGTCAATTTAGCGTATGCTTATGAAACAAAGGATGCTTTATGTCTGGTACTGACCATTATGAATGGTAAGCAACGTGAAATTTTATTCTTCAGCATTCTTTGCACATAATTTGATATATTAATTATTTTTTTTGTATGACTTTCGAAATAATAGGTGGAGATTTAAAATTTCATATCTATAACATGGGTGGAGACCCAGGTTTTGAAATGACACGAGCGCGTTTTTATGCTGCCGAAGTTGTTTGTGGCTTGGAGCACTTACACCAACAGGGTATAGTTTACAGAGATTGCAAGCCTGAAAACATTTTACTAGATGACCACGGTCATGTCAGAATTTCGGATTTAGGTTTAGCGGTCGAAATTGATGGTGAAATGGTGAGGGGGCGTGTGGGAACAGTGGGTGAGTTTTGTTTTTGATACACAATTAAGTAATTCACAATTAACAAACAACTTTCTCTTAAACATAGGTTATATGGCACCCGAAGTCATAGACAATGAAAAATACTCATTTTCTCCTGATTGGTTTAGTTTTGGTTGCCTGCTGTATGAAATGATTGAGGGGCAGGCGCCGTTTAGAGCGCGTAAAGAAAAAGTGAAACGAGAGGAAGTTGATAGAAGAGTAAAGGTAATTATATTCGTACCAATGATGTAGATAAATTAAATTGTATTAAAATTGTAAAACATTTTATAACAGGAGGATCCTGAAAAGTATTCCAGCAAATTTAACGATGAAGCCAGATCTTTGTGTCAACAGCTGCTAGCAAAATCAATAAAGATGCGTTTAGGTTGTCGTAACGGGCGTTTTGGTGCTAGAGAAGTAAAACTGCATCCTTTTTTTAATTGTATAAACTGGAAGCGCTTAGAGGCCGGTATGGTTGAGCCGCCATTTGTGCCCGATGTAAGTATAATATTATGCTCTTAAGTTTACAGCAATTTTTGACTAAAACAAAGTTGTTAAAAATTAAATAAGTAAAACGATAGGTATATCTGGAAACTATGAATTGGTTTTATGTTTTTGGGCAATAGGTGTGAAATCAAAAACTTCGAAAAAATCTATATAGAATCCACCAACATAAAAAAAAGATTTTATATTATAGATAGAAATACTTAGATCGATAGAATTCAAATGAATTTTTATGTCGCTTTTTGGCGACGCTAGTGGACGCCAAAGTTGGAGAGTTTGAAGTATAAATTGCTAAACATATACTTCAATAACCTTCAGGAAAACAGGTTTTGGAGTATAAGATTGAAATTTTTTCTGTATTAATCAACTACATATATTTAGAACTAAAGCAGGGAACGCAATTGCCATGAACAACAAGTTTCGCCCATCGCAACAAATTCGCTGGCAAATATTCGTTGTATAAATTCGTCGTGTGAAGCACAATATCTACGAAATTTGTGTAGATAACATTGTTTACATTCGGTACAAAGAAAAAATTAAAAAAATGAATACAAATACTTAGGGGCCATATTAAAAGTAAACGTATATCAATCCCATCCGGAAGAGGGATTTTTGAAAAAATTATGTGAGATATTTAATATGTTGATATCATCGTCATAAATTATTTTTCTACATGGATTAATATAAATATAAAAACTATTATTTCGTGAAAAATACTTCTTTTTATGTAAGAAACCTGGTCACCTGATACTATTTTATACGTCGTTCGCTGACGAAACTATTAGAAATAAATTTATTTTAACTTTCGCTACATTTTTCATCTACACCAATGTGTTTTATTTTTGGAGACGAAAGAATATTTGCGACCAAAAAATCGTCGTTCGTCGCATTTGTGTGCCCAGCATAACTGTGAAAAACATTAAGTTCTTTTTTAAAAGTATTTTTTATTAGACTTAAATATGCTTATTATTCAGTTAAAGGCTACTGCCTTATTAAAAAAAAAGTATTTCCTGTTTGTTAAGCTTTTATTGGACAAATTTTTATACAAAATTTGTGTAATAAGATTTGTATTTTTTATCCAATATTTCGATATTCATCGGATGTCATTATCCTAGAAAACTAAAAATATGAGGACTGTTCTGCAAATCACTTTTTGTTAAAGTGATTTCAAATCACGCAAAAGGCGTTCTGCACACAGAAAATATTCAAATCACGTGATTTTAAACCGGTTAGCCAAATGGTTGGCTTTTTGATATCACTTGGTTTTTCAATACAAATTTAACAGGCCTGTTCTGAAAACGGCGTGTTTTCAAATCACGAACCGCTTTGAAAGCACGCAGAGATTTGAAGCTGTTCTGCAAATCACGTGATTTTACGGTTTTCGACGTGCTTTTAATTTGTCGAAAGCACGAAAAAAACAGCTATTTTTACATTTTTGTTTTGTTTATTTATAGTTTTATATTCTTAACCACAATAAAAAGTGAATATTAAGTAAAAAAATAAACCAGCTGACTGCTAAAGAAAAAATGTAAATCACTACTATTGGTAAACACAGCAAAACAATTTCTCAAAAAACAAGCAGTGTCAATAATTTTATTAACATTTATGTTTCTGTGTGAATAAAACTTAATTTTATTACAAAAATCAACAAACAACACATCATTTTAAATACATAAAATAGTTTTATTAAATTTGTATTGAAAAACACAGAGAAAATAACCAAGTGATATTCAAAAGCCAACCATTTGGCTAACCGGTTTAAAATCACGTGATTTGAATATTTTCTGTGTGCAGAACACCTTTTGCGTGATTTAAAATCACTTTGACAAAAAGAGATTTGCAGAACAGCCCTGTAATAACACTATTTTTATCAGGCCTGTTCTGAAAACAGCGTGCTTTCAAATCACGAACCGTTTTGAAAGCACGCAGACAATTTGAAGCTGTTCTGCAAATCACGTGATTTTACGGTTTTCGACGTGCTTTTAATTTGTCGAAAGCACGGAAAAACAGCTATTTTTACATTTTTGTTTCGTTTATTTATAGTTTTATATTCTTAACTACAATAAAAAGTGAATATTAAGTAAAAAAATAAACCAGCTGACTGCTAAAGAGAAAATGTAAATCACTGCTATTGGTAAACAAAGCAAATCAATTTCTCAAAAAACAAGCAGTGTCCATAATTTTATTAATATTTATGTTTCTGTGTGAATAAAACGTCGATTTGAAATCACTTTGACAAAAAGTGATTTGCAGAACAGCCCTGATACAGGCCTGTTCTGAAAACGGCGTGCTATCAAAACGGTTCGTGATTTGAAAGCACGCCATTTTCAGAACATGCCTGTATTAAATGCCAAAAAAAATTATGGTTATTCACCATATTAGCTTCTAATATTGATACCAATCATAATAGTTATACGCATTTAATAACAATCAAAAAATCGTAGAACAGCTTGTTTTCTGTATTTCCCAGCTGTCTATATGCCGACATTTCATAGTATGCACCCTAATTTATTTAGATTGTTGGAAGTTGATTGTTTGAGAAAATACAAAAATTGCTAAAGTCTTATGATGATTAGGGTAACTCCTATGAAAAGTCGACGTATAGACAGCTGGGAAACATAAAGCTAGTGTGACATAAGTGCTCTTTTTATGTCATGTTTATATTTCTTAAATCAAATTTGTGACCTGCTAAACTCGTTTTAAATTTGTTTCTCGTCGTACCGACGTATACTTGATCGCATAAGTTTTTGCCATATCCTTTACAGCTAAATTTATATCGGACTATTTTATTCTTTTTCATATTTTGAAGACACACATGTCAATGACTTGTATATTTACGGTTCATCTCTTTGTTTAACAACTTTCCTTTTGTAGTAATTTCGAATAAAATTTTTAATCATTCTGGTAGGAAAATTAGTTTTTGCTAAATTAGTTTCTTTTTAAGGGCCGGTGTTGAATGTCAACCACACCCAAATGTCAAGTTTTTTCTGCATTTAATTTGACATTTCTCAATTTCAGACTAACTGAATTTAAACCATGGAAAGATACAAAATCGAGCACCACGTTAAAGTCCAACAATTGTACCGCTCACGCTCGTCGTTGATGAACATTACGAATAAAGACTTGCGTATACAGTCTTACAAGGTGCAATTGCCTCAAGAACTAAAGCCTTTTGACCATTCCAAGCGTCGTCAATGGTCAGAATGGTGGCAAGAAATGGCAACAGTAGATGATCCACTTTCGAAAAAAATCAGCTTTAGTGATGAAACACATTTTACCTCAGTAAATTCGTCAATAAGCAGAATTTCGGCATTTGGGTGAATGACAATATAAGAGCGATTGTCGAAAAACCTATGCATCCACAAAGAGTGACTGTTTGTTGCGGTTTATGGGCTGGCGGCATCATCGGGCTGTATTTTTTCCAAAATGAGGCGGATCAGGCAGTTACTGTGAATGGTTTTTTCTATCGTGAGATGATAACGAACTTTTTATAGCGAATTGGAAGATATGGACGATATGTGGTATCAACAGGACTGCGCCATTTGCCACGCAGCTAACGAAACACTGGCTCTTTTGCGCGACAAATATAATGGTCATGTTATCTTAGGTGGTGGCGATGTCAATTGAGACCATTGGACTTCTTTCTTAGGGAGAAAATGTGTACGTCGATAAGCCAGCATCAATTCAAGAGCTAAAGGATGAGATAATTCGGTACAAAATCTATTCTCAAAATCAATTATGCCTCAGCGTACTCGAAAATTTGGACCATTGGATGGAAGTGCGCCGATATTTTCTTCTATACATAATTGAACCATACCAATATTATTATAATAAATGACAATAATTCCTCAATAATCTCCTTCGGAGACCGAAATATTGCCCTATAATAGTAAAAAACCAAAAACTCCTAAATTCGAAGAGACCTTAAGCTTAAGTAATTAAATAATGTTAAGAAGAAAAAAAAGGGATCGAAATTAAGAAATAATTTGTGTTTTTTTAGTCGTAAAACAGCTCTCGCGACATCGTAATTATTTCGTGAGTGAGGTCAGGCTTGTCGTTGTGTCTGGCCCTCGAAACTTTTCGTCTCACTCTCATTGTTGAACTGTTTACCTCGACTAACTGTATTAGTTTACAGTGTTTTTGAGGTATTTCATTGTTTACCACGTGGCAACTTCCTGTGCGAAGGCATAAATCGGTACAATTAGTCACAGCGCCGCAAAAAATACTGTTAATACCATCGTGGGCATAAGGTCTACGTTACTCCGCCCATGCTGCGCATCCTATACTTTGTAAATTTATTTGCAACTGTATAGTTAGAAATACAATACAATTTGTGTTTTATTAAAATCAACATCGGCCCTTAAAATTTAATCACCTTTTATGATAACATTTTTGGGCTGGCACGAATAAAATTAATTAGTCTCTCGGATGAAGTTTGTTTTTGATACAAATCTATTTTAAGTACTTTATCTCCCCTGACTACATTCACAAGTTAAATTAAAAAAAAAATGTATTTGTGTATTTTTGACTCTACAAGATGGCGCTAAAATTATTGTCAAAATTTTTTAATTTATTTTTAGCCAATTTTGTCTTTTTATTTTTATAAAAATTTAATTAAAATAAATAAACACTTGTTTAGTATATAAAATATACCAAACAAAACATATCGTACCATATTTTCTGAGAATCGGATATCTTTTTTAAAAGCTACAGTTTTTTTTATGAAAAACGGTATATGACAGGAACTAGAGTCCTTACGTCGATCATTAGTACGAGAGTTGAAAGAGCTACGCACTTTTACGGCTTTTTGTGCAGATATGTAGTCAACATTGAAAATTTCGTGCTTTCCACTAATGGGAGATAGGCGTGTTCCTTATAGTAGTGCAAATTTTCAAATATTCAAAACTCTGAGACCACTCCTTCTAATTTCATTCCATCGCTATATGGCATCAAAGCTCGCCGTTGTTCTTAAAATCATAATATATGGACTACGAGTATATGCATTTTGATGGGCTTAATTCAAATTTGTTTACAGTTTCGTGTGTAAACCTAAAAACTAGTTTAAAAAAAAATTAGAAAAAGTTGGGACTTAGATTAAATATCTCAGCTGTTTACAAAATGTAGTGACAAAATACGCTGGCTAGAAAGGTGTATGAAATCCTGCACTACATAATCAAAAACGGCCTTATTTTCTTTATTAATTTTTAAATAATTAAATTTGATCATTGTGAAATAATGTTTTCAAACTTATAATCTTTTAAAGCCCCACGCTGTCTATGCCAAAGACGTATTGGATATTGAACAATTTTCAACAGTTAAGGGCGTAAATATTGATGAATCCGATTCAAATTTTTATACGAAATTTAATACGGGCTCAGTGTCAATTTCATGGCAAAACGAAATGATGGAAACCGAATGTTTTAGAGAGTTAAACGTTTTTGGTGCCGATGATAATCCAACACCAGATTTACTTATTAATGCCACACCACAACCAGATACTTCAGGCTGTTTTCCCTTTCGACGAAAGGTTAGTTTGTAATTTCTAGAAATTAACTAAGCAATAATGAATTTCCTTTTATTCTATTTACAGAAAAAACAGCCAGCTAGAACACAACCGATACCCATTCCTGAACATTTATTAACAACTAGTCACAGTGTTAGTTCTACTACCGTTGAAAGCTGATAAAATACAATGTCTGTGCCCAGAATCACATTAACCAATTGTCAAAATAACTCTTAATTAACAAAAGTTACTTTAAAAAGCACAATTTAAATTTAAAAAAAAATACATTTAAATATTCACCCGTAACGTACATTCACATACATACATATTTCATGATAGAGATGACACATCAAACTTATCACATTTGCATTTTCACATAAAAAAGCTATTGCAACTTTAAATTCTATGTAATAGCATTAAACAAAAACAAAAAACGTACATAAAACTTAACTTATAAAGAAACTTAAGATATATACTTATAAAAATAACCCCTTTGATGCTAAAGATAGTGTTAAAACATTAAGTAGTCCAGAAGCAAAAATTAATTTAAAATTCTAATGCGCATAGTAAACACCACAATAACCCCACAATCCACTTTTAAGCCGGCTACGCATACAAATGTCTCCTTATATTGAAGGAGATCCCATAAAATATAAAACAAGTAAATATATATTTAATTTACATATTTTAGTTTATATTAAAGTTGTGTTGTATCATTTGTATATTATATTTTCATAACTGTGTTAACGTACAATGTGCACAATATATATTTTGCTGAAACTGAGAAAATTTTTTTATAACAAAACTCAGATTTCGCTTTAAATTAAGCGTACATAATTTGTACATATGTATGTAACTTTTTATATGATTTTTATTAAGCTTTTTTATATTAAGTTTAAAAAAAAGACTATATTCTTTATAATTCAAGAAATTTAATTTAACGTAAATAACAAATCATAATTTTAAGGAAAATTGTTACTATTCATGTGTGAAACTCATCACGCATTAGCTGCTTAAGCAACATAACACTGGTCTGCAAAAAACATTTATTTTAGCTTTCTTCCAAGAAATGGATCATAAATATATGGAGCCATATAAATCCGGCCAATCTTTTTAATTTCCAGATTATATCATTACTTCATATATTCAAAGAAATATCGTAAAAAATAATTGTAGATTTAATCCCGGTAACATTCTATAAATAATCCTGCTCATAAAATAGTTTGCATCCAGGAGATAGTGTTCTTTTTTGAACCTGAATATTTAACACAAAATTTCTAATTTGCATGTTGTCTTGCAGCATGCGTTAGCTGGGGTCTAATCACCGCATACGATATCGAATTAACTATCGTATCGAATAACATTACGATACATCTAAATTATGGCAAACGATGCATATTGGATCGTAATTTAAACAAAATGTAATAGATTGAAGACCATACGTTTCCTAAAAGTAGGAATACAAAAAATAAATCCTTTAACTTTTTTATATTATTGCAATACAGTTTATTCGATATCGTATGCCGTGATACCAAAATGAAAAATTTCGATAATTTTGCTCGATATCGTATGCGGTGATTCGACCCCTGATCTTAATAACTAAATTTTCATATATAGTCTCCATCAGCTCTCTGGCATTGAAAATACTAGCGAACACAAGTGCTAAATATATGTGCTACTCGTATTTACAGAATACAAATGAGAGAGCCGTCTTGAAAATTGTATAAAACTTTTCTAGAAAGAGCGCATAAGTATTTTGAATTAAATTTTTTATGATATTAATGAAAAATAAAACTGAATAGACGACAATCCCCTAATTTTTCAATACAATAACGCATTAAGCACTTTGAAGCCAGCAGGCAACCGATTTCAATATGTCAAATATAAAATACAAGCAATTAAATGCGAACGTTTATTATTATTATATATTGACCACAGCAAGACGACACGGGTGCAGTTTGTTGTCCATGCTAATTTTCTGTGGCAGTCTGACCGATTTGTAAAAAAAAAATGTTTTTTGACAAATAGGTCAAACAGCAAAAACGTTTTATGTTGCTGTCTTGTTCAAAATAATTCAGAATTTGCTGTTGTGAAGTCGTGTAGACTGCTGTGGTCTACGTTCTATTTTAATCTTGTCAAAAAATTGTTAAATAACATTTTGCCAGTGAAATGTAAATATCAATAATCACTACTAAAATGTAACATTTCTTTTAATATTAAAAAAAAATTGTGTAAATATATATCTTCTTTTAGGTGTGCTTCTATTCATTTTGCAATCTCCTTGCAAATAAAAGCAAGCTCAAGTTTCTCTCAAATAGAGATAAAGTTTACCGAAAGAACGGTAACGCAGAAGTCCAAATATCTGCCCAAAAGAAGCATACAAGTAGTCTGTGTTTTGATGCTTTAATGGAAATTAGCACAAAAAAGTATTATGATTCTTCACACTTTTGTGCTTTAAGGTCCGTGCAATATTTTTTAATAATTTTAATATAATATCATTAAAATTAATTGTATATGCTTTGACTGAAAAGAATTTATTTAATTGGTATTGTTTAAAAAGTAAGGGCGGTTTCATCTCTCGAAATCTCATTTGCTAAATTTTAAAGTACGGGATCTCTTTTCATTGGTCTTACTCATTAAATGATTGTAGACTTACATCTTCATTTGTTATATAAAAAATGTATTTCTTATTTGACTTCAATACTTCGCTATTAATTTGTTATTTGTCCCCGAATAAAATATTTATATTAATAATTTACTGAATAAAAAAACTTTATTTAGCTATTTACTTGCGCAATTTCCAGATAATATTAACCGCAAAATGTTTGCGGGTAATTTTACATATTTCAATATGACCATTCGTTAACGCAAAACATTTGAAATGTCATTAGCAAATTAATTCATGGTATGATTATCGATAGCAACCGACCGTTGCGTTGAGAGTTGCTAAAAAGGCATTACAGATGGCAACTGGCAATTAAAGTTGCTATTTTAAAGTAATTTCGGCAACCACAAATTTTTAGTTGCTACATGGTTTTTGCAAGCCAAATAGACTGAAAAAAATTAGTAAATTAAATTCAGTGTTATATTAAAATTAACAATCTGAATTATTTCTTATAAACACATCTGAAAATGATTAAAATTACTACTAGACAACAGTTTGATACCCTTGTAGAAGCAATGCAAGCCAACCCTAATGATGCTCGAGAAATTCGGGCATCTAGAGTGGGATCTTTTAAAATTTCCACGATATACACCACATTAATTAATTTTAAATTTTTTAAAAACAATATTATGAAATTAATTTCAATTTTTTATCTACATATATTGAATATAAATTTTTTTTTTTTTTTGCAAGAAAATGTAGAATGGAATCATTGCATTTTGTACAGCAGCTGCTTTTTTAACGTTTAATTTCAGTAAGTTTTGGCAAATCTATTGTAATCTGAGATAGTTTTTCGTTTATTTTTTTTACCGGAATTTACCCGAGATTACCTAGAACAATGCTAATATAGTATTTCAGACAATTTAGACTAGATTAATTATGTAAATACAGAATACTAATTCACGCACAATGCTGTGTATACGTATGCATGTTTTGCCAGATGAATTAATCTAGTGTGTTTTCGAAAGGAAGCAAACGAAAAGTTACGACGAAGTCTGTTAGAAAAAGAATAAAAAGTTAATAAGCTTGGAAATAAAAATTCAATTACCTTACATATCATAATCATCTTACATTTCATCTTACTTAAAAATCTTTTTTTAACTGTTACCGAAAATGCAGTGCGTTAGTTTAATTCGCTTCATTTTCTTCGAGGCAACAAAAACTTATTTCTAGTCATATTTAGCGCCGTTTCTATCATTTCTTTATTTAGAATCTTTGTTTTCTATTCACCTAACTCGAAGACAAATTGAATACGTCGCGAATTATTTACGATCATATTATAAATCGGTAACTTTGTCTTGATCCAAGGCGAATTCATAACAGGTGAAATTGACAGCGCAGCTGATAACTTTTTTTTAATTTTAATCCTTTTGGGGGGAAATTTCAAAACAATTTTTTAAATTATGCATTCTATCTTGAGCGCCAGATATCACCCAGAATCCTCCGCAATCTTGCTGGCTATTTTCACCTTTTCAAGCTCTATGATCTGAGACTTTAAGTTTCACGAGAAAATTAAAAGTTTCACAATATAATTAAGTTTTTCTTTTATTGTAAATTTTTTTTATGGAAATTTGAAAAAAAAAAATTCAAAACAATTGTTTAATTTATGTATTTATTGCATCTTGAGCGCCAGCTATGATTCAGAATCCTCTTGCTGGCCATTTTCACGTTTCCAAGCTCTGTGACTTTAATTTTCACGAAATAACTAAAAATTTCACCAAATAATTAAATGTTTGTCTTTTATTGTAAATTTTTTTATTATATATATTTTTTTAATTCCTTTTTGTGTTTATAATTTTTTCTTTGACATTTGAAAACGATTTATTTTTTGTTGTGTTGTATTTATTGCTCTTGCATTTACCTGGTATGAATTCGCCTTGATATGATCTAACTTTGAAACAAGTTTAATAAAAAGTTTTAAGTTTTAAAGTAAATATCAAAAATTAATTTTTTATGACATATACAATAAGTTGATATTTTTTGGGTTCTTGTTCCTTCTACAAAAGAACTACATAGACAACAAATATTACTAATGTAGATACAAGACAGGCAAGGAACTTGTCAGGAAATTTTATATGAAACGTACTTCATTTTTTGAGTGGTTTCTATACAAATATTTCAGAAAAGTCACTTGATTGTGTTGTGGAAACGCACGTATGCCTCGCAGCAGATATACGACGAATGAAATCAAAAACCACAATTTTCTTGTCAAACGCAAAATAAAATTTAAGGCAAACTTCACTACAGAGGGTAACATCGGCTCGAATTGCTTATATTAAGTGATTGGCCTTTCACACTTGAGAACATTTGTTCTTGCAAAAAATGACAGCTTGTGAGCAAAATCATAGAAGGGAATGGGATTTTGCTAGTATTCATTCGACTAAAATCCCGCATTATCAGCACAAAATCAATGAAAGCATATGACAAACAATCAATTGAATATGAAATGCACTAGTTTGGACACAAAGCTATGCATACGTACACAAGTTACGCCGCAGGAAATAAACCCGTGTGGGATGATATAGAACAAAAATTGTGCGTTTAAGAACTGTTCTCGTCAGTGGAAGCCCATTAAGTAGAACACAAGTTGACGTCTGTATATATACTAGAATATTTTTGGCAAATTTTAAATTTTTCAGCGTCCGTAATAGCCGCAAAATCAAAATAATTGCGGAATCACCAAAAATTTTAAATTGCAGGCAATTGTGCAGTACAGAGGAAAAACACAGCTTATAATACTTCGCAACATATGCGAGTCTAATAAAAAAGGAAGATATAGTTATTTTTTATAGTTAATTTTCTATTGCAAAAAAAAGCAGGGTAGTAAAGAAAATTTAATAAAATTGCTTAACAATTTTTGTTTTATTTTTTTAACAAAAAATTTCTTTAATAAATTTGTGATTTTATGTATTGGCCAATTCCTTATGTTAAGCGTTTTTCCCCACTTCTGGTTTAGGTGATAAGGCCTAAAATCTTTTATAATTAAAACAATATTTTATTGTTGTACCCGAAGTGTGGTTGTTTTTTTCGTCGACTTCTTCAAAAGCTTTGCTATCTTATGTCGAAGTAAATTATTTAAAACATTGAGAAACACAATAAAACAAATACACAAAAATACAAATACAATAAAGCATTTAACTAAAACTTATACACCTTTAATTTAATATCACAGCTTTAATATCTGAAAGCAAAGCCCTAGCCTTAATTAGTGTGTTGTCACCTAAAACTCAAAAGGAATTAACTGGCAAAATATTGAAAGCCTGTTAAAATTTGTGGATAGTTGTAATATTGATAATAACACCTCATTTAAGAATAATTATGGATTATAAAGGTTTTGTCAGTTACCCTCGTTTTTATTTTAGGCGACAGTATGTATGTTCATACTCAGCTAGCATACGTTGTTTGTTAGACGATTTTGGTCAATATACAATCCCCAAATGAATCTTCTGTAGATTATCTGACAAGTAACAATAACAAAAACATTTACTTTTTTATTTCTTTTCTACAAATTTTCTGGCACGCTCGTCACACAATCTTGGAATGTTGTTAGACGATAAAAAATCTTATAGTTTTTATTCATATTCTATTGATTTTTATGTTATAGATAAACAGAAAAACAAACAGAGTATAATAGTTTTTCTTCATTGTTCAACAATCTTTTGAATATAAAAAGTGCTGGTAGGGATTATGGTGGTGAGTTCGTGCGAATTACATTAGTATGAAAATATCGAATGAGCTTCGTGCTGTTTGCTGTATGATTCATACAAGGATTAGGCGGCTTGCGGATTCCTTGAGAGCTTGTAAGATAATATCTACATGAATCGTGGACGATCTCCTATATGATTAACATAAGGGCCTTTTGCTGAGTTGAGTAAGAGTCTCATAGAAGAATCAGCATTTGTAACAGTTACTACCGTGCGAGGGATCGTCTGTGTTTAAAAAATGAACTCGTAGAGTCTTCTACGATTAAAAATGCTAGCTGGGTACTTACAACTGCATATGTACGAGTATGTATTCAAATGCTAGAAATAAAGTTACGTAATATTATATAAAAAATGTTTTGTTTTTATTATATACATTTAATATTATATACATTTTTTATATTATATACATTTTTCATATGTATATACACATATGGCATACGTGCGCATTTTCATATGTTTGTTCTAAACTCGCAAGCTGGGAAATTAAAAGAACAAATTTAATATTTAGGATTTGATAGATAGTAAATAAAAGATTCATTCGGCAAAACAATTTTAATGAGTCATCCAACAAACAACCTCTTGTTGGGGAGCAAAAATAACCGAATGAAAAATGAAAATTACGTAAAAGCAAAAAGCTGGCGATGGCAGCCAACATAACAGTTGTATTATAAACATATGTATATAAAGTTTGAGAGAAAAAGCTGGTGGCGAATATGTGGATATTCTTATTGATATAACGTGATTAGTGTAAAATGAGCTCGCGCTGGACAAAACAATTCAAATCTAAATGATAAACTTTTTAATGGTCGTAGTTTCTAGCGGTTTTAGCTTTTGTGCGAAATAACTTATTTTTAATTTATTATAATAAATAAACACATTTTGCAAAATTGTATTTTTCAGTCACATGTATTTATAATACAAAATACTTTTAAGTTTTGTATTTCAAATACTGCCCAGCCCTGTACACATCCCATTATATCAGTTTATGCGTTCTTTTGAAGTTTTTTTTTTTTTTTTGAAGTTATCACATTAATTACAACTTCAATTTTTTCATAATTTGTTATAATTTAAATTTTACAAAGGAGAATGAACTAATACTTATATGAAAATGTAAAATTTTCAGCACCCAATTCAAGAAATGTAGCAAGAAAAACTTTCCATTAAAAAAAATCTCAAAGAAAACTTATAAAACTTAAAACTCATTAATAAAAACATGCATATTATAAATTAATATTGTAATTTATTAAGGTAGAAAAAAAAGCAGAAACTATAAGTATAATATTAAAAATCGATTCATATTGAAAATTAAAAGAAATATTTGTCCAATTCATAAACCCATTAGTAATGTACTGGATATTTTTATTGACAAGTTTCATAAAAACATACATATACTAGTACATATATTTCCAAGCAAATGTTTATACTCGTATCAAAGTTACCAAAAAACAACAAGTGAATTATGCAACACAGATTTATGTTTTGAAAGCAAAAACCGTAATAAATAAACCAAAATCCAAAGCTCAAAAGAAAATTGTCATAATAAATGTTCGGTATACAAATGTTTTTTGTTATTTTTAATTCGTTTTTAGTTAAATATTAGTTGTTTATATTAAATTTTTGTAATACTCCATTTTATATAAAGTACACATTTTTCTTCATCCAGAAAAATTATTTATAATTTCTTAAGTGCCTCTTCTTTAGTTGCAATATCTAAATTAATCCAAATTAAGCTACTTTTAATTTAAATTTAGAGCAAACGAAACGACAGGAAAAGAAATTAATTTTAATTTGTTATAACCGCTTTTTTAAATATATATTTTTTTATTTTACCTTAGTCGATAAAAAATAAAATAAATTTTTTTTTTGTATGAAAAAACTAAGAAATAATATTGAAAAAAGCATATATAAATATTGAAAAAAAAAACATATATATAAAAAAAGCAAAAAGGCAAATGAAAAAAAACTCTAATGGTAATAAAGTAATAAAAAATATTATACATAAATATTAAAAAAATATCTTTTTTGTTAGTTGAATTTTTTTAAAAAGATTTTATACAATAATATTTTGTTATAGAATTAACTATCTATTTAAGCAAGGTTTGTTATAGAGTTGATCGCCCATACTCAAAGAGGCGTTATCAAGACAACATTAAAAAACTCTTGATCGTACACTCGTATTCTATAGAATTTATCTATCAATTGAGTTATTTTCTATATATCGACATTCCGTAGGAGTTACCCTAATCATCAGTAGACTTTGGAAATTGTTGAAAGATATTCTCAAACATTCAACTTTATATCCCATCAATCTAAATAAATTATTGAGATTTCAAAAAGAAAAATGTTTTAATAATAAACTTTCCAAAATTGAAAAATAGCTCGCAGGGAAAAGAGTCATCTCAAACAAAGAGTGATTACCGAAACTAACGCATATTTTGAGGGGTTTCCAAAATCGTATTATTCAGGTGGTATAAAAAACTTGGAATGCCGTTTTACTAAGTCTATTGAGCTAAAAGGGGACTGTGTTGAGAAATAAATGGTTTTTGAAAAAAAATGTTATCCTACAGCTTCAATATCAATCTGCCTTCGTATGCATGTATGTGTGACGTGCTTTTCCCAATAATAATTAATTAGCTATTATTATGTGGTAGCCTAATGGCACACCATTTCTTTAGCGTTTTTAATGCATAAATAGAACCCAATCACTACTTCGCTAGCTAATTGTGACAGTCTTTTCTGGTTATTCCTTATGTTTTACCAATTTTCGATAGCGTAAATTTACTGCTTTCTATTTTTGAGAGCAATTTTAAAAAACTGCTTTTCACTCTCGTTGCTTGAGAAGAAATCCCAACTATTATTTTTATGTAGTATTGCCTAACCATTCATCATATTTTCATTTTATCTTGCTTTTTTGTAAGTCGATAAAAATATGTAATACATGGTCTGATCAAAAATAACCGTTATTTTCAAATTTCGTGAGTTACGTATGTTCGATTTTCGCATTTTTTTTTTCTTTTATATTGGTACACATGTCTGTTATATAGGGTGTTTTTTTAAGCTAGATAGAACTTGAAATTGTAAAAAGTAACACAAAAAATTAAATTTTGATGAAACATTTTTTTTATTTGTTTCAGTATACTCTGACAAATCATCATGAATAGACTCACGCTTGAACAACGCTACGAAATTATCCAAATTTACTTTGAAAATCAGTCGTCGATTCGCGCAACTTATAGACGCAAAATTGTGTTCAGCGATGAGGCGCATTTTTGGCTTAACGGGTTTGTTAATAAGCAAAATTGCCGCATATGGAGTGAGACCAATCCACAAGAGACCCTACAGACTCCATTACATCCAGAAAAATGCACTGTTTGGTGCGGTTTTCATGCTGGTGGCATCATCGGACCTTATTTCTTCAAAAATGAGGCCGGAGCTCGCGTTACGGTCAATGGAGATCGTTACCGCACCATGATCAATGATTTTTTGTTTGAAAATATGGATGACATTGATCCGGAGGAGATGTGGTTTCAACAGGATGGCGCTACGTGCCATACGGCGAACGCAACCATCGACTTACTGAAATCAAAATTTGGCGATAAGTTGATTTCGAGAAATGGACCTGTCAATTGGCCTCCAAGGTCGTGCGATTTGACACCTCTCGATTATTTCCTGTGGGGCTACGTGAAGTCACTGGTTTATGCTGATAAACCAGCAACAATTGACGCCTTGGAGGCCAGCATTGTTCGTGTTGTTCGTGACATACGGCCAGCAGTGCTCGAAAAAGTGGCCCAAAATTGGACGTCCAGAATGCGCTTCGTCAAGAACAGCCGCGGTGCCCATATGCCCGAAATCATTTTCAAATGTTAATGTCACATATTGATCTTTCGAATAAAAAAAAATTTTGATTACAATTTAATTTTTTGTGTTATTTTTTACAATTTCAAGTTCTATCGGGCTTAAAAAAACACCCTTTATATGTTGGCAATATCAGACACTTCGGATTGTAAGTTTGTTTTTGACAGATAAAAAGTTTAGTCGTGTTTTGATATGCTCTTCGATTTTTTACTAAATTTTGAGCAAAAACAACGTCGCATGGATATCGCTCAGGAGTTGTTGAACATCGTTAAAGACATTCCAGATTTCCTATGATATTGACATCAAGTTCGGTCAAATGTGAAGGTTTCGCTCACTGTTTTCTTCGACTGCAATGGCGTGGTGCATCGTGAATTCTTTGCACAAGGTCGTACGATACTTGTGCGTGAGTTTTTGGCTAAAAACAAAACCGTTAGCATGCCTCAACCACCGTATTCAATGGACTTGGCCCCCGCTGACTTTTTCCTGACAGTCTGATATCTGGTATTGGACCTTACTTCTTTGAAAATGAAAGCGGTGTAACGATAACTGTGAATCGGGAGCGATATCGTGATATGATTGAAATTTTTTTAGCACCACAACGACATGCTTTGGTATTGATCAAAATGAGGTATCAACAAGACGATACCACATCGCATACTTCCCAGCTTACAATAGTTTTTTTCTAACAATTGAGTGTTATTCACTATATTAGCTTCTAACATTGATACCAGTCAAAAAACAGCTGGTTTTTACGAACAGCGTATTCGTGCCAAGGTCCTTACCGCTCCCCGGGGCAACTGTGAAAATGATTTACATCAGTACCTGCCTTGACGGCCTAACCTGATGGCGGACCATTTCCACGGAGTGAATTTTTCACGATTCACCACCGCCCCCGTGTGGCTGACTAGGCTGTGCTATCGTTACTACAATGTATTTTGCTATGACGAGATTAGTGATCTTGTTCCCGAAACCCACACATTTTTACGTAACACGCGGTTATCGTCCAGGGCCCATCCATTTGTGGTCGGTTGCCCAGGGAATAGTACAACGCGTTACAGAGAGAATTCGTTTTTCGGCCGCACGCTTCGCCTATGGAATAAGTTACCTACAGACGTGTTTCCTGTCTGTTATAACGTTGGAATGTTCAAGTCAAATGTTCTTAAACACTACTCCCTCTTTCCCCCTCCTCTTACTTTCCTAGTTTTGGTATAATGCACTGCATATGTAGGGGTTATCCCCTGAGTACTGGTCCAAATTAAGAAAATAAAATACAAAATAAAAACGAAATTAAAATATTTAAAGGGAAAAATAAGAAATTGCCAAACTTTTATGTTTCTAGAACTTTGAAATGTCAGATTATTTCGTGATGTTATTTGACCCACCTGTGCAGAACTTTTAATTTTTGTTTTCGGGTTGGCGTAATCTTGTATTTCACCATTCTTGCCTGTCAGCTTTCTCTCCCACAAGGAATGATTGCATTTTTATTTTGACATTAAAATTTTTAGTTTCACATTCACATAAAAAATTTATTTTTTTGCAGTAATTCATAATTAAGAAATATATAGAAAAAATCGTCATAATTATTTGTTATACCAGAGCGGAGATCGCGTACAATTTGACACTCTTGTTGTGCTTCTGTCACCGGTATAGTGCAGCATACATTCTGCACCGTTATTTTCAAAACTTACTTCGCCAAGCATATACTCCGGATTAATTGCAATTCTTAAAATATACATTTTGTTTGGTGGCAGATTTGTAACATCAACCCATTGGCAATCTAAACCAGTGCCGTAAGTATCCCAGCAACCAATTGAAATGCCTAGAAATACATAGAAGTATTAGTTAATTTAGTGAGAAAATTTAAATGAAATTTTTGAATTTAGATAAATGTTTATGTATATAATTTTTGAAACAATAAAACTGCAAAGCTTTTTTGCATCGCGACTGCACTCTACCAAATAACCCATCGACACACTATATGTATGTTTAACTGCACTTTTAGTTTAAGTGCTATTGAAAAAATTCCTCCTTTCCACTTTGTACGTATATTTTTAACGTTTACTCCTACCTCTTCCTGCAAGAAGAAGTGAAGTGAAAAAAGCAAGTCAAACCTAATTGTCGTAGATTACATCTACGCCTGTAGCGCAGCGAAGCTTAATGCGGATGTTTGTTGGAGATCAGGAACATACAAACATGCAATGATGCTGAACTTGCTACCACTGATCTTAAACCAGCCATCAGACTACATTACTCCCAGTTTTGATGCTGAAAGAATGTTCAAAGTCATAATACCCTCCAGAAGGGAGTGGCGTGGGGGTAACCTGATGGAGAAATATTTCACCGGGGTGTTAACAGGTGTCACTAGAACGAAAAACGGCGTTGGTTCTGAAGCTTGGGGAACACGACTCTAATCGCCTACTTAATGAATGCAGTGTGTGATAACAGCCTGTAAGCTACTATGTGAGCAAAAAAACTTGGTAACATTGGAATTTTTGATGATACCCAAGCCATGCGTCCGACGCGAATCAAAAAAATCGTCGATATCGATATCAATGATCGCCAAATCAAGTTACGTGAGATTGTTGAAATGGTAAAAATAATATTATATGAACGTATGTTCAACATTTGCATATGAAAAAGCTATCGGCAAGATGGGTACCGCGTTTGCCCAGTGTCGAAGAAAAACGAGTTCGATAGACCACCTCACAGTGGTGTTTGTACATGATAAAACGTAATCCTGTTGATTTTTGTCTTCGATTAATAAATGTTAATGAAACGTAGGAGCACCATTACACACCTGAAATTAAAAATCAATCGAACCAATAGGTGGAACTGGTGGAAGTGCTCCGAAGAAGGCGAAGACATTAAAATCGGATGGCAACGTTATGTCCACTGTATTTTGGGATGCATACGGAATATTGCTCATCGATTATCTGGAAAAACGTACAATATTGGACCAATTGATTGATGCAATCAAGAAAAAACGACCACATTTAAAGGAGAAAGAAGTGCTCTTTCTTCAAGACAACGCACCGGTTCATACAGCAGTAGATGCGATGCTAAAATTACGTAAAATACACTTCGAATTAGTTGATCACCCAACTTATAGTCCCGATAGCTCCTAATGACTTTTTCCTTTTTCCAAACTTGAGAAAATGGCCCGCAGGAAAAAGATTCATCTCAAACGAAGAAGTGATTACTGAAGCTAACGCGTATTTTGAGGGAATCCCACAATCGTGTTATTCAGATGATATAAAAAAGTTGAAATGTCGTCTTACTAAGTGTATTGAGCTAAAAAATGAAAAATGTTATTTTCTTACTAGGTAGCTTCAATATTAAGCCGCCCTCATATGTATATCAATAACTTCATTGAAGTGAATTAAAATGCGATTGGTTCTAGAAATTTAAAGTTGAAATCCTTAACACGTACTTGAAATAAACTGAACAAGAGTTCGCATATTATTCTCAAAAAAGCAATTGATTCTATTATTAATCTTTACTCTATTACTGAATAATATGTATATACAGAAAAAATAAAATATGTATATACAGATTGTTTTTTGTATTTCCTAGTTGCCTATATGTCGACAATTCATAGCAGCTACCCTAATTATCAGTAGACTTGGAAAACTTTGAAAAATATTTTCAAACATTTAACTAGATATTCCATTATCTTTACTAATGTTATAAATGTAAAATTTCACGTCTCTAACATTTCTTTACACCTTTCAAACAATTTTTGTTCTCTGTTTTTCGATACTTTCAAAAAGCAAATCGTAGCAACCACCGGTTGTTCATTTGTCTGAAAGGTGTAAAGAAATGTTAGAGACGTGTATAAATGAAAAAGCTTGTTTTTTTGTGTTTTGACAGATATTATTAGAGCATTTTTCTTTTTAAATTCTCAACAATTTATTTATATTGTTGGGATATAAAGTTGAATATTTGAGAATATCTTTCAAAAATTTCCAAAGTCTACTGATGATTAGGGTAGCTCCTATGAAATGTCGACACATAGAAAACAAGCTATTTTTAATTTTTTGTTAACAGTGAATATTATATAGCGTTGTTGGAGCTTTTGCAGGCCGAAATTGCAAAGAAACGATATGGCAAAGAAACAAAATTTGTTTCATCAAGACAACGCACAAGTCACAAGTCAATCAAAAAAATGGCCGAATTACATGAATTAAACTTTGAATTGCTCCCACATCCACCGTATTCGCCAGATTTGCCTCCCAGCGACTACTGGCTGTTCGCAAACCTAAAAAAATGCTCGCCGGTACGAAATTTCGCACGAATGAAAAGGTTATCGCTGAAACTGAGGCCTATTTTGAGGCAAAAGATAAATCGCTCTACAAAAGTGGTATTGAAATGTTAGAGCGGCACCGGAATGATTGCATTGCTCTTGATGGAGATTACGTTGATAAATAAAGCTAGTTTTTAACAAAAAAAAACTGCGTTTTCTTTGTTAGGTCCGGAACTTTTCAGCCCATGTTAAATTTCTGGTGAAATTGAGTCCGTCCTTTCTAGATGAAGGAATTGATGAGGTAACACTTTTTGAAGACACTAAAGAGTGAAATATGTCGAGCTTTAAATACATACATATATAATTTTAATCTGACTATACAATTTCTAATTGAATTTTGATACCCATATCGATCATATTTGAAATATGATATTCATGGCATTTCGAGCCCAACAAAGAGCGAGTTTACGAGTAAAAATAAATTTGCATATTAATTATAAGTTAAGTCATCCAAATACTTAAGCTACGTACACACGGTTGTCAGATCTTACAATATTGCCAGTAAAATTGTCTGAAAATGTATTACAATCGTGTGAACTGCCAATTTTTAACTTACAACGTTGTCAGAAAAACCATTGTCAATCAATTGTAAGACGACAATGTTGTCAGGCATCTGACAATCGTAAGAACACTCTTCGTCGGCATTGCCAAATAATTGGCAGGTATTGTAAGCTCAGTTTTAATTGTCAGATGTATAAAATTAATGCACCTGACAATGTCGGAAAAAAGTTTGATGGGCAACACTGCCAAACAGATGGTTGTTGATATACATAAGTGGCAATGCCTTACAACATGTCTTACAATTTTTTTCATCTAACAATCTGACAACCGTGTGAACTGCCAATTTTTGTTGTCAGATGAATTATTTGTCAGACCATAGTCTGACAATGAAATTGTAAGATTTTCTTACGATCGTCTGAACACACAATTTACTTCTGCGGGACAATTTTTCATTGTCACTACATTGTCATCATGTTGCCAGATCTTACAATATTGTAACATCTGACAACCGTGTGTACATAGCTTTAGTTACATGAAATTTTTTTAAAAAGAAACTTTATTTTTTTGAAAAAAAAAAAACACGATTTTTCTGGTTCTAGATTTATTTCCAATTTACTTTATTCTGTGCCATTGTCGAGTGTGTGAAACAAATTACACAAGAAAACACGAAAAAAAATAATACGTGTTCTTTCTCATTGTCGGTAAGTAGCCAGAAATAAATATTTATATTACGTGGCTCCATGAAAAGTATTCATATAAAGTAATCAAAAATAACGTTTTCGTTTTGGGTTACTCTCCAAATTGAAGCAAAAATTAAGTAGAATATTTTTTTGCTGTTTTCTACTCCTAGTAATACTTCGGTTGAAATAGCAAAGAGGCTACTTTTACCTGCCGCGGTAGGTAAAGGGGGAATTAAAACACTGTTTTTACGTACATACATATGTATGTGCCTAATAAATTAATTTTATGTCTACATAAATTGTTTTTATTGAATTTTTTTTTTTTTTTTTGTTATGTAGATATTTTATAAGTCGAATATAATTTTTTAAGCGTGCTTGTTAAAAAACTTCCAAAAAAATATGTATGTACATATTATTTTCTTTAGAAACCATTTACTTACATATGTAGTATTATTTTTATTTTGTTTTTCAAAAGGAGCACACAGAAAAACTGTTGAATACTTCACAGCATTGATTTTTGTTCATATTTTTTTTTTTTCTTCGAAAAATTCAAACGCAAGCACGAACACCTAAACGATGATTACACTCAAATAGCGAAGATGTTGTTTATTGTACTACTGATTACAAATCATCTGCGCATTTGTGTAGGTGAACACAAAATCATATTTGAACGAAATTTTTCTTGTAGTTGAGTAAGTATGATTTTTTTTTGCAATCGCTCAAAGCTGTTCTTTGGTACGAATCATCTTTGTAGAAGTAAAAAGGTGATTTTTGTTATTAAATAAATATTATTATATACAAAGTTTTACTTCTGTAAATAGTTTAAATTGCGTAATTATTATTTATCTATTTAAGTTGATATTTCAAGTTTTTTAATGTATGTTCTATGCGCACATTTAGAATTTTTAAATGCATAAAATTCCTTGCCCTGACTAGAATAATTAACAGTAAAATTCCGATCTTTAACACAATTATTAAATGATTGAGTATATTCGAAAGTTTGACACCAACTGCCGATTAGAGCTGCAAAACTATCAATAGTTTTATTTTTGGCGCTCTATCGATAGTTCCGATAGTGATACTATCGGCGGGAAGAAATTATTTTTAAAGCAAAAGAGACAAATCATTCGGCTGTTGCGTGTCACCGCCTGTATGCTTGCATATTTTGGTAAATTGTATTGAAAAACAAGTGAAAAGTGTTTAATTTTAAAAACATTATACATTATATTTTCATTACTAAAAATATGTATAATAAATTAGCACAAACTGCTGATTACTATTAAAAGTTTGCGGTTCTGATAAGCTTTTTTATCGTTATGGAGAAGTTTTAGTTAGGCCTCAGCGGTAAAACGAATTATTAGGATTGCATGGTTCTATAAAAATTGCGTTTGCATATGTATGTGTGTAGATACTCCTGATAATTGAAACATTGAAAACAGTCGCAAGGGTAATATTGAAGCAAAAAATCGCGTAAGGGGTTCTCGGAAGCTTGAAGTGTTTTCGATCGAACAAAAGAAAATAACTAAGCTAAATGCCGTTTATTTGGCAAAGTTTATAAAACAAGCGATAACAAATCAAATCTATTCGACTATCTAAAACGAGCTCATCCCAGTTATTTAAAAATGCATATGAGTATGCTATCAATAACAATTTTGTTAAAAGACTTGAATATTACACAGATCGCAAAACAACTCTTGATAACGCTCTAATGGCGATGATTGACACCGATGTGCAACCGTTCAACATATTGGAAGGCAGAGTTTTTCGTGAGTCTATGAAAAATGTCTAGAGCCTTGCTGCGTTTTACCACACAACAAAACGTTATGATGATGAAATTATACAACAAAGTAAAACTGAAAATAATGCTTGATTCTGTTTGATAGCAATATCTTTTTATGTGTATATCTTAGTTTTAACATATACAGTGGTGGCCATATAATTAAAACATTATTGATAGTGAATTAATTTACTGTTTTGATGGTATATCTGAAATAGGTTTGTTGGTTAACTAGACGCCGTATATAGCGTTTTAATGCCGATCTTCATCGGTAAAACTTGGATTTGTCAATATTTTTCCAAAATCTCATTGGTTTCTTAATATTTTGCTGAAAAAATCCAATCTGGATATAAAATTGTTTTTTGGAGACGAAATTTTTTACTGGGCGATGCATTCACATGAGGCACCTGCATTTAGCCGCCGTCTAGTAGTTCTAGATATATGCGGATACCATATGATGATTCTAATTAAACTTTTAACTGTTTTGAACTTTAAAAATAGCGAAGGGCAGATTGAGCTAAACATGCATGTTCTGAGAAACGCAAATCGCTTAAATTTAGCGTTTTCAATTTGAAAACGCCAAATAGGTGTTCTGAGAAACGTATAACGCAAGAAATATGGTTTTGCGATTTGAAATCGCCAAATAGGTGTTCTGGAAAACGCATATCGTTTAAAATTGACGACTTCAACTCGCATGTATATATTAAAGTGAACTGATTAAATTTGCTGAACTTGCAAAATGCAATAAAACTATTCACAATTAAAATTTAATATGTTTTCATTTTATTTCAATGAAAAGTTTAAAGAATTTTACACATTAAGAAAACTAAATTGAAAAATTTTCCTATTTATTATCAAATATTTTTTCGTTTTATATTAATACCACAGACATATATACGTATGTAAAACACATGTTGTATTTTTTTCGGAAAAAACTCCTAAACGCCAGTAAAACGCGCAGTCTTTAGAACACCTAAAAATCAATTAAGCGTTTTTCAAAACGCATTGCGGTTTCAGAACGCGCGTTCTCGGAACATGGCCGAAAGAGAGTAAAAAGTTGCACTACACTTAGACAAATTCATTTGTCTCGTGTTGAATAAAAAGCCGTATATTATCCATTCGGCGAGTTAATGTTCGGCGAGATATATGCATTTCATTATTTATAAATGAAAATAAGATTTTCAAACTCTACATGGCATATTACTACTGCAAAACAACCGGAAAAAACATACATAAGAAAGCTTGATCTCAACAAAATCTTTATTTTACCAGTGTACAACAAACAAAATGCGTAATTAAGCAAAATAAAAAAACTCCTCAGCGATCTTGCTTTGTTGAAACCTAGTAAGCTACTGAATTAAATTTCAAGCTGAAAGTCCATACCACGCTTTATATGCGCTTCGCGTTTTACGCATTTCAAACTTCCTACGCCTTTTCTAAACTCAAGTTACATGCAACGCTTTTCATGCGTTAAGTTTTTTGTTGTGTTTGAATTATTTATTCAATAAAAACATTTTTTTAACACAAAAAGTAACAATTTGGCGATAACTTTGAAAAAATAAAATTAATAGTGATCTGCGGCTATCAAAAACAACTGACAGTTTTTATAACGCTTGTGACGCGTGCAAAAGTAGAAAGTAAACCTACTTTTGGCGTCGTACGCGTTTAACGCGCCATACGCTTTGTGCTGTGTAACCTCTCACATAAAATTACATTGTTTCTACTTTTTTGACAGACGCTTAGAACGCGTTACCGCGTAAAACGCGTGTCATGGACTTTCAGCTTCATGTTTTTCTCTCGTTTGTAATTGTCAGCGTTGTCAACTCGGTGCATTTCGCACCGTTTTTGGTGTTTTTTAAAATTATTTGTGCGAAAAATTCTTTCGTCGGTGCGGGGTGCCCTTTTTTACATTTTCGGTGCGTTTTTTTAAATTTCGGTGGCACAAAATCAAATTCAACTCAACTTTTTGTTTTAATGCAAGAAAAAAGTTTCAAAATTTTTACGTAGAAAACGTACCATTTTATATGCACAAAGCCAGACAATCTTGCTATTGTATATTACACTCTCGAAAGAAAAAGAAACATTTGCTGCTTTTAGAGAGTGTTTTGCTACTAAACGATCAAGCCAAGTTTGTCAAATATTACAATTACTACAGTCTCTAAAAAGTTCGTATTTATGATGGCTCGTGAATTCGTTACAGTTTTGGTAATTTTAAAAATGACCAAATTATTAAATAAATTATAAAGCTTTTCCAAAACGTTTGCATTAAATATTGATTATGGTAAACTTTATTTTTTATTCGTTATAATTCTAGCAAATTTTCGTACATTTCAATAAGACACCGCTTACGAAAACACAAATGAAATGTACACTGTGTTTGATATAATTGCTATTAATCGAATTTGAAGGCTTGTAGTTGCGATTCTGTAACTTTTAATGATCCGATAATCGTAAATTCTTTCGACAGTAATGGTTGTATGCTCCTGCAGTAAATTTTGGTGACGTTAAGCAGCTGTGGGTTTGTGTCCCTGATAATAGGCAGTAAAAGTAACAGCTGATTTCGGCCGACAGCAAAAATAATTAAATGATATTGCTTAATAGTTAATTTGAAAAAATATCGTTATAATTATTGTAATGGTAACATTATGTTAATAAAATTAACAGAGTCGTACTAGAAGCCAAGTTTGACAAACACTTATTCTAGCTATTGAACGAATTTGATGGCATGCCACAGGGTGTGCTATCAGACCCAGTTTGATTGTATAATAGTCGCTTAAAGGGCTTTCATTATCGTGTTTTTAATGTAGTACAAAATAGGGTTAAAAACAAAATTGACTTTTAAAAATGAAAGGAAAATTTTCAAAATTCGGTGCGTTTTTGTTGAAATAACGCGCTTTTTCCCCCATTTTGGTGCGTTTTGAAATTTTAAAGTTGACAACGCTGGTAATTGTATTAAGAGTTGCCTTTGTTATTATGCATGAAACAAAGAATACAAGTTGTTCTGTTTGTGGGCAGTAGTAAATGAATGAAGACGGAAACACACCAACACGTTTACTCGTAGTATAGGTGCATTTTTTAATATTTTGGTTTAAATGTAAAAATGTTTATTTTTGTTATTGTTAATGCTAAGAAATAGCATTAATCTATTTAAAACTTAATTGTTGATTATAATTAGATTAATTTTTTTAAGTTAAAAAGCAGTGTAATAAAATAAGTGTATGTTATGTTTTGGGGAATTTTAAGTAAGATCTTGGTATGTAAAATTTTAGCTTTGTAGCAACTCTAGTTAAAAAAAAAAATCCCGATCAGTGATTGAGAATAACCGAACAAGTTCGTAATCTGAACAAACTAGCGACCATCGCTGTTTTAAATCGATCAGCTTTGGAGGCCCACACTACTATTTAAACGTCTCTGATTGTGGTTTTATGAGGTTTGGAGGCGCTGGGTACATTATTTGAGCTCCCAAGGTTGTCAAAATTGTTAATTGCATTATAAAATTTTCCTCTAAAGCTAACAAGTAATTGAGTCTTGACGGAGCCTCTGAGATTAATGATTACTTTCCTTTCTTCTTCGGAGCAACTTGGTATTTTTGCCATAACTGGTGACTAATATTGATATACAGTTTTGTTGATATCATTTAAAACATACTTAGCTACAAGTTTTCCCAAAAAAAAAAAATGAAATTAGATATTAAAATTACGTTATTTAAACAGCAGAACAGAAAACGTTTTAATTATGTGTCCACTTGAAAAACTACCCTTTTTCTAAATAATGACTTTCGTTTTAAGAAAGCTGAATAGAAAATGAATGTAAAGAAAGAACCAACTACAAAAGAGATCAAACTTATATTTGCAGTCGAAAAGTTCCATTGCAATAAGAATAGATCATGTAAAATACCGAAAGAATGAGAGATCACATTTATGTTTTAATTACATGTCCACCACAGTACATATGTTAGAATTCGAAAATATCGATAGTTTTAGAATATACCATCGAATGCATGCAGCTCTGCTGCTGATCTTTGGCACAAATATTATTTGAAAATACGACTACTTACCTTGTGTTCTATTGCCACAGGTATATTTCGGTGTTATTCCAGTTTTGCAAGCAGTATCCATAAGACAAAAGGATGCCTTATGACCCTGAGCCACTTTCTGATATTTTATATTATATATATCGAAGGATGCAAAGGATTCCATGCTATGGTAATGATTATGGCACTGATGCCACTGCCATTGCTCATAATTCGCATAAGGACTGAAATCTGCACTACCAACATTTTCAGCTTTTGTTGTAAATCTTAATAATTTGCGCAAAGCCTGTGGCTGCGTTAGGACAATGCGATATGCATCTCTCGATAAGCAATTTTCCTCCATGGCACAAGTTAAACTCGATAAAGGCTGAGTATCCAAATAGGCGGACTGTGCAATCTCCGGTAAACCCAATCTTAAATCAGAAATTTTCTCCACACATCGTACTACTGCTACATTTTTGTTGGTCGCATTACAACTTTTCGGATATTCAGTTTCACGAAAACAATCTCTTAAACTACGTTCGGTGCCCCGGCATAAAGTACCCACCATCGCCCATGGATATTGTTTACTATTGCCAAATTGTTGCGTTTGATTAGAAAAAGCGGCATAGCCTAGTTTTAATTGTTTGCACACAACATTCGCTTCACGGTAACTCCAATGTGTTGCACAAATTGTTCCCCAAGTGCGGCCATAATCAAAACTGACCTCAACTCTACCCTCCCGTGTGTGAGCTGATGGTTTAACTTTATCAGTGCGATTATTTAAACGAAGCAGCAAATTACGATGATTCGTTTCCACATTAAGTGGCTGTTTAATAGCAGAATCAGCTTAACAAAAAGCCCCAGTTAAGTTGGAATCAGATTTTTTAAAGAATTTCTTTAATACTTACAACTTTGAATATTTTGATAACTTATTAAAGTAAGCAATATGTATAGAAAGATCATTTTTGGAAAGATTTTTGACAGTGTTGAAAAACGCGCGATCATTAACCTGATACTAAAATCTTTTCGTGAAAGGAAGTTGCTTTAAATATTTTTGATATATGTACATACTTTCAATTGCTTTGTTTTATGGCCATGAGTTAATGACATCTGTTTCTTTTATGCGCAATAAACAATATGGGTTAATTAAAATATTGATAAATCTATAAGCGTGGATTCACAATTTAAATGAATTTATTTTTAAAATGTCATAACAGCCGTTTTCTGACAGTCCTCACTCAGCAAAACTGGAGATTTTACTTAAGTTTGTGTACAGCTATAGTTAGCTTAATAATTTTTTTGGTTTTTACACATTTCATTCATTTATTGAGTTTTCTAAAAAGCAATAACAATAAGTATACGAAGGCGGATTAATATTGAAGCTACCTAAGTAGGAAAAGAACATATTTTTTCGAAAACCATTTGTTTCTCAACACAGTATCCTCTTAGCTCAATGCACATTCCAAGTTGTATATACCATCTGAATAATACGATATTGGGAACCCCTCAAAATACGCGTTAATTTCAGTAATCATTTCTTCTTTTTATATGAACCCTTTCCTTTGAAAACAGGAAAAAGTCACTCGGAGTTAAATATGTACTATTAGTTGGATGATCAACAAATTCCAAGTAAATTTCACGGAATTTTAGCACTATATCTAGTGCTGTGTGAACCGGTGCGTTGTCTTGAAGAAAGAGCCCTTATTTCTTCTTTAAATGTGGTAGTTTTTTCTGGATTGCATCAATCAATAGATCTAATAATGCACGATAATGCTTTTCTGTGATTGTGAAACTTCTTTCAAGATAATCGATGAGCAATACTCCATGTGTATTCCAAAATACAGTAGCCAAAACCTTGCCATTCGATTATCGCCTTCTTCGAAGCACTTCCATGAGCTTCCACTTATTGTTCAATGGACTCACGTTTCATCAACAGTTATTACTCAACGCTAAAAATCATCAGGCTTACGCTTTATCACGTCTAAACACCGCTGTGAAGAGGCCTGTCGGACTAGTTTTTGTTCGACACTTAGCAAACGCGGAACCGATCTCGCCTATAGCTTTTTCATATGCAAATGTTCATGCAAAATGTTGAACACACCTTGATATGATATGTTTACCATTTCAACAATCTCACGTAACTTGACTCGGCGATCATTCTTGACATTTTCTTCAGTAACCACCTCTTTTGGCCTTCCTATTGATGAACTTGTTGAAGTGCTTGTTCGGCTCCGTTCAAATTCAGCAATCCAATATTTATCATGTAATCCGAGGGAGCAGACTCACCGAAACCGCTTTTCTTTTATCTCTTTTGCCGTCTTTCGTTTCAAATACTAGTCTTTAATAACTACACGAAATTAACTTTCTTCCATTTTTGATAAACTTGGGTGAAATTTTAACAGCTGACGATTGACAGATCGCAATTTCAAAAAAAAAGAAGAATGTTTGTGCTGCCATCTATCGCTAAGTAGCTTCAATATCAATCCACCCTCGTACAAATCCAAAAAATAAGAAAAAAGTTAGCTTGCAAAGATATTTTGTTCTGCTTAATGTGATGTTTCCACAACACAAGTAAGTGACTTATCAAGGAATTTTTTATGAAAACCACTCAATTTCTTGAGTGGTGTAAATACAAAATTTTCAGACGAGTCGTTTGCTTGTGTTGCGGAAACAACATAAAAGTCCACCTATTGCTAGACAAAAAAATTTTTTTTGTTTGTTCTGAGAGTACTTTGTCGGTAAAATCATATCTGGTAAGGATATTCCTCCTTATCAATTATCTATGGCTGTCAAAATTAAGGGTATTACTTACAGGAGCCCCAAAAACAATTCGACGTGTGACAGTTTAGGCTTTTCAAAAATAGTGTGTTACGCGTTAGAACAAAGTGTCTTTATTATTGGAAAATATTTCAAAAATAATGAAAACTTGGATGCTGATTTTTGGAGGAAAAAAATGAAGCTTTGAGCTTTTAAAATCTAAAAAAAAAAAAATTACACCGGAATAGGTAGCAAGCAAGAATAAGTAGTGTTTTGTGTTCTATCCTCTGTACATGTATTTATTTTTTACTTTCGTCCGCGTCTTCTTCAAATGTTCGTTATTAATTTCTTTTGAATGTTCTTGTTATTTATCGGGTGGTCAAATTTTACGGGCCGATGTTGAATATGAACCACACATAAACGTCAAGTATTATTCTTCATTTCCTTTGACGTTTCGATTACAAACTAACTCAATTTGAACCATGGAAAGATACACAATCGAGTAATTACTTAGGCTTATTATGAAAATGAGCGTTCAAATCAATACGGCATCATCAAGACGTATTTTTTCCAAAATGAGGCCGGCCAGGCAGTTACCGCGGAAGGCGTTCGCTATCGTGAGATGATAACGAACTTTTTATGGCCCGAATTGGAATTTAGGATATGGACGATGTGTGGTTTCAAAAGGACGGTACTTCATGCCACACAGCTAACGAAACAATGGCTCTTTTGCGTGACAAATGCAATGAACGTGTTATCTCACATAGTGGCAATGTCAATTGGCCACCAAGATCACGTGATTTGGCACCGTTGTTCTTATTTTTTTGGGGTTATTTGAAAGAAAAGGTGTACGTCGATAAGCCAGTAACAAATCAAGAGCTAAAAAATGAGATAATTAGGCAGATTAACGGCATAGAACCTCAACTATGCTTCAGTGTCATCAATAATTTGGATCTTCGGATGGAGGTGTGCCTCCATCAATAATTTGGTGCATCGGATGGAGGGGTCGTGGCGATCACTTGGCCGATATTTTGTTCCATACATGATTGCACCACACCAATATAATCATAATAAAAGGAAATGACAATAATTCCTAAATAATTTGTGTTTTATTCAAAGTGAACATTGGCGCTTACAATTTAACTACCCTTTAGTCCATTACCCCTAGGGAGTGTTGGACCAATTTTTGTTAGTCTGAGCAATATGTAAGGTATATTTTCTGGGCACTGACCAGTTGTAACTAATTTAATTCCAACGTTTTGAATGCTGTGGTAACATTTGTTTTGGTCTTTCCGTGTTGTTATTGATAGGTGCAAGTCCAATGTCCACAAACACTACTCCCTCTTTCCTCCTCCGCATAACCTATTTTCCTATTTCCAGTAAAATGCACTGTATGTTTAAAGGTCACCGCCTAAGTGCTGGTCCAAGACAAAAAAGACTTGCTGGCTTTATTAATCTCCAAAATTGACGCTTTTGCGGTTTTAGGAAACCATATGTGATTACCAAAAAAAAAACAAATGTTTCGTGTGGATTTTGTACTGGAAGCATAACTCCACCATGCTTTAAAAAAGAGATGCTCGTCAAACCGTGTTGCTATAGCGACATGCCAGTTCTTTCTTCGAAAATTGAATGATATTGATATGGCCAATATGTGGTTTCAACAATCCGGTGTCATATGCCAAACATAGCGTGAAGTAATTCATTTACTGCATAATACATTTCCAGTTCCTATACTCTCTCGTTTCGGTGAGAGGAATTAGCCCCCTAGATCGAATGATTAGATTTCTTTTTATGAGGTTATTTGAAATCACAGGAGCAGAAGCACGTGCATGCAAAATCGTAAGCCTATATACCCGATGTGTTGTTCTATAAATAACATCATCCTTAAGTGATTCAAAGAGAAATATTAGTCAAAAGACTAAAAATTGCGTTTTCTATTTAATTCAAGTCTTGCCTTAATTTTCGGACACCTTTCACAACAAAATTTTGCAATCCAACTTCAAGGTAAGTTTTCTGCTGATTAGTCAATTTAGTTGTACCGCACTTAAATGACGCATATGAATGACTTTTGCATCAATGTGGGACTTCCAATGGTACATATCTTTTGATTTCAAACTCTACTGTTTTTAAAGTTTACTGATTATAGAGGTTTTACGCCCAGAAGAAAGGTCAGTAGCGCAACGCACTGTGATACTAAGTTTTTTTTTTTTTGACATTCAAGCTCGGTATGTTCTGGGGGTTACTCTCTATTGCTATGCGAATGTAAGTTCGAGACGAAAGGTAAATGCGATAAGAATATAATTTGGTACTCTGAGCCGTTTGCGAAAACTTTTTCGCGAAATACTTTAAAAATTAATCAAGACTGGCACCACAAAATAAACTAAAGCAAAGAATGATAAAATAAAGTGTGCGAAAGGTGAAAAATTAAATGAGAAAGGTAAATACGAAAACGCAATACAATTCTTCGATTTTTCTTTCGCATCGCAATAGAGAGTAACCCTCCTGGCATGCACGCTGAGAAATTATCGTCTATAAATTTATCTAAACTTACAGAAAACTTCGTGATTTTTATGGCCCACGTGGTCGCACATCTCAGTTTGCCATCCATCGAACTTTTTTTTTTATCTTGGACCAGTACTCAGGGAAGAAACAAAAAGAAACGCGTGTACAGATACTGCTACCTATTCCGGTGCACTTTGATTTCATACGAAACTAATAATGAACATGTGTAGGTATACAGAAAATACGGACAACGGTAAAAAAGAGAGAAAGAAAAATAAACACGTATAGCTTGCTACCTATTCCGGTGCAATTTGGTTTTATATAAATTTAATTAATGAAAGTACACATATAGAAAATACGGACAGCAGTAACAAAAGACATGTGCACACTACTCTTCCTTCCATCGAACTGTGGTTAGATTTCGTATCATGTATACGCAACAAATAATGTAGTAACACCCACACGTCGAAGAAATGTGCGTACTAAAGAAAATAGATTATGATGTGGAGGAAAGAGGAAGTAGTGTTCGTTAAGGTTTAACTTTAACACTAACAACACGAAAGTATGAAACCAACTCTATTGCAGCATTTAAAATGTTAGAATTAAATTAGTTAAAACTGATCAGTGCCCAGTGTACATACCTTCGACACTGCTCAGATTAGCAAAATTTAGCCCAACACCTTCCACACTACAAGGTAATTGAATTAACAGAAAGAAAGAAAATTTTAGGTCTGAACGGGAAGTCTGAACCGATGATTAGACTAATCTGTTTTATCAAGTGTTTGTCATAACCCTCTTAAAAGTTTTTTGGAAAGAAAAATGTATTGTATCCCACCCACTTTTTAAATTTATCTTAAACACAGTTTTTACGGAGAGAAAAAGTTTTGTGCAAAGTTGTAACGTCTGCTTCTACGCCCACTTTTTTTAATTCGTTGGGAAAGAAAAATTTAAGTTTCACGCAAAATTTATTTTCTGTGAACTCAAGACCATAATAATAATACGAACAATGGATAACCATTGCAATGGATAACCATTGCAATGGATATGCATTCATTTTATTTACACGAATTTCTATATACTGAAGCAAGCAAAAAAGTAAGTTCAGCTTTCTACTATTCATATCAGATTGATAGTTTGTGAAAATAAGTTCAATCATATCTTGAAATATTGCCATCTATTCCCCCAATATGCTGACTGTATTCAATTTACCGTCCTTTTCTGAGCTCATTTGTAATGTGCTCTCAAACATTTCGCAAAGATACAAAAATCATGATTGGTTGAGCGGACGTGACGTCCGATGTATTTTCGGATTCAAAGTGAAATTGAGAATTACCTTAATTGCCGCTTCACAATCTGCAATTTAATGTCAGATCAGTAATCATAGTGTTACGAAAAGCGAATTGATAATGCTCGCGAATTGATAATGTAGAAATCGGTGGTTCTCTTTACTTCCCAAGTTGATACAATCCAGTTTTTAAGCTCGCTGAAATTACCCGAATTGCTACCTCACAATCTGCAACTTAAAGTCGAATCGGTAATTAAGATTTCTGTAATTAAGATTTGAATACTTATTAGGTGTGTTCCACGAGATCTCGGACTAGTTCGGACTAATGAGAGTAAAAAGCAAATTGCTCTCTAAATTTGGAAAGTTTACCCAAAACTGCTGGAACGCAAAAAACCACAATTGTATATCTTTCTATAGTAGTGCGTTTACTTTTTAGATTATAATATATTTTAGTGATTTTAGACGCTTAAAACGCAAAACATCATATAAACAAAAGATTTGCATTATTGGCAACAGCTGTAAAATTAAAAGCATTGTAAAATTTTCAATAGATTTTTGTAGTATACAATTATAAAATGAAAAGCCAAATAACAATTGCATGTTGTGTTTACAATTTCACATCGTTATTTTTAGTTTGGGCAACCTTTCATTTTGTGTTTAACTAATTTTTAAACAAAATTTGCAATTTGCAAATTTTTTGATTACATTTTCAGTTTTATATGTATGTAAACATAAAACTGCTGATTACTCAATTCTAGTCCGAGCTTACCCAAAGAAAAAGTTCGGGCTAATTTATACAGGAATTGAAAAAATTACTCTCTCATTTTCTCTCAAAATTGCACAAAAATTGTTGCGTGGAACGCTTTTGGACTACTTTAGACTAGTTCGGACTGTTTTGTTATTCACGTGGAACACACCTATTGTTAGTTCATTTTGAAGATTCCATAAATAAAAAAAAAAAAAAACTTAAAAAAATATCTGTAATTACACTCGACTTCCGGTGAAAAAACTGATGAACACCGTTAAAAAAGCAAGAATACTTAAATAAAATTATAAAGAGGAATAAATTTTCATACCACGAATCTTAATGTTTTCGAGAAATATACTGTTCCATCATAACGGCTTGCTTTTGCAATAAAAACTTATGTTTCTATGTTTTTTCCCCCTTTTACCCGGCACTTACACATGCAAGTGCAAGTTCGAAAAAGTCAATACATTCAAACTTTTTTATCAATACATACAAATTTTTTTTACTTACAATTCAATTCAGTTGAAAGTGGATTTTCAGTACATAATCTTCTGGAATTATAATATAAATATGATTTCTATCATATGACCGCCACGTCTGCCTTGGACGATGTCTAACCTGGGGGTGTAATTTTCCGTGGTTTTCCAACATGTGCAATCGTATTCCGGCAATAACGCGGCAAATGCTATTCTTCAAGTAGTCAGGCGTAGACAGGCGACTCCACATATCCCCACAGAAAATTGTCTAGCGGCGTTAAGTCGCATGAAATTGGTGATCAAATCACGGGTCCGAAACGTGAAACAACCCGGCTTCCTTTTCAATAAATCTACTGTAGAACATTGCGCTGTGACATGTTGCGCCATCTTGTTGAAATCACAGTTCCTGCACATTACTGTTCCATTGATTAATAAAAGTCATGGCTCTATAGCGGTCATCTTTGACGTAACGTACTGCCTAGCATCGTTTTTAAAGAAGTGTGGACCAATTATTCCGCCAGGCCATAAAACACACCGAAAAGTCTGTTTTTCTAAATGTAAGGCTCTCAATATACACTTGATGGTTAATATCAGTGCAAATCGGCAGTTTTGTTTATTGATGTATTCATTCAAACAAAATGAAATGCCAAACCAAACTAAACATAAATCACTAAATAGCTACCAGTTAAAAAGTGTTGCCAACTTAAAGATACACTTTAGCACTAAGCTTCAGCAATGAGTTGTATCGTAACAATTATAAATTCTTATTCGACCCTTTCTTTGTAAAACGATTAATATGACACCAAAGAAATATTTTTGCGGGCTCTACAGATTTTATCCGAACTAGAAGACGCTTTTTCTCGGCATTAACGAATTAAATTGCATAAGTTTGAATTAATTTATAGAGATTAACATGCTGTTCATAGAAAACAGACGAGCACCTCGTCTCAAAAAAACTGTATGGAAATCACTCAAAAAATTGAGTAACTTTCATAAAAACTTTCTGGACAAGTTGCTCTTCTATGAGCCAATTTTCACGATGATTTAAAGCCATGTCTAAAAGGCATGTTTTCTCTTTTGTACTGAAAATTTTTGAAAATTAAAAAAAAGCCATGTTTTCTGTTTTTCAAGTTTTTTTCTCTAATTTCTTTTTGACTCGTTTGTTATTTTTTAAATTGTTTTATTTTTATTCATCTGCCAAGGTAACCACATCGATACTACCAAGAGGGTAAAAAGAGACAAACGATTTTTTTAACGACAACAATTGAAAAAACGACATGACTTAAAAATCATAATAAAAATGTAACGTGATTTTGGTAGAAGCTTTAAAAGAGTATTATGAAAAAAGACATGGCTTTAAATCACCGTATAAATCAGCCCTACGTTCTATGAACAGCACATACGTTTTTTTTAATAAAGAGTGAAGAATTCCTTTTCCAAAAAATACCTCTGTTGTATATTTTATTTATTTTATATGCATAGGAAATTTATGTATGTATGTTAACAATATCACAACTAAGTGTAAATAAGTTTTATAAAAAATGGTGCTGTTTTTGTTCTAGCTACTTTAGATCTTATGTAAAGTAAGGAATTAAGAAAATATATGTATGTGTTACTAATAGAAAGAAGTATTTACGACTAAGAGTTAATTATATATATTTCTTCACAGGTCTAATAAAGCGCCAATTTCATCTTTTAGTTTTTGGGGACTAAAAACACCGCGTTCTGTAATTATGCCAGTAATTAGAGAAGCAGGTGTAACATCAAAGGCAGGATTCCAACAGTTAATACCAGGAGCAGCTATTCTATGCTCACCTACGTGAGTCATTTCACGATCAGGCCTTTCTTCAATTATAATATGATCTCCACTAGGAATTTGCAAATCAATTGAGGTCAATGGTGCAGCTACAAAGAATGGCACACCATGATGTTTGGCAACAACAGCAATTTGATACGTACCAATTTTATTGGCAGTATCACCATTAGCAGCTACCTAAATAAAATTAATAAAAAAAAATAAAGATAAATTCGTTTATTTATGTACTCCAGTAGTGCGATTCTCTAACTTTTAACGATTCGATAATCGCAACTTTTGTCATCAAATTTCATCGCTTGCACTAACGATCGAGTGATTCTGTAACTTATTTCTAACGATGGTAAATAGCTGTAATTTTCTGTTCATTCATAGAAACATCACGTGGCATCTCTGCCAGAAAAAAGCGAAAACCACAAAGAAGAAAAGAAAAAGCAGTAAATTTTTCCATAGCAATATGTATACATATTGATTTTTATTTGTTGTGATTTTAGTTTTTAAGTGGCAATAAATATTATTTAATTTGTAATAAGGTAAGTCAAATAAAATATGTGTCCATATGTTTCATTTATTTGTTTATACGTACTAATTTCTACATATATGTTCAGAACGATCACAACTAAGGCTGGTGATAATCAATAGAAATTTTTAAATTCATTAACTGCCAACTCAAAGGAATTGTCCAACTCCTGACTGATTATCCCTTGAAGAGTTCAAACTTGTTTCACACACACAAAACACACTTTACCGGTTAAAAAATTATACTGAAATGTTTGTTTTTGAAAATGTATTTAATAAATATTTTGTGTATTTAATATATAATAAATATTTATATGTCTTAAAAATCAGATTGCAAGCACTTTGTTTCATGGATGCACAATTTAAAAATATACACTTTAACGATTGAATAAACAGCAAGCAAATTTTTGTCTTTAAGAAATTGATAATCGGCAGTAAAATTAACAGCTGATTTAGATCGACTACGAATATCGTTAAGAAAATGTTACAGAATAGCAAATTCGATAAAATATCGTTATAATTATTTTAATGATTTGATTATCATTATATAAGTTACAGAATCGCACTACAGCTCTTAGAACTTACTCTGTCTGCCCCAACAACAACGGCAGCTACATTTTTCGCACGTAGTAAAGCGGCAACCATACTATCTAGTACTAGTGTAGCTGGTAGTTTATCATGTACTAATTCATAGGCCGTCAAACGAGCGCCTTGATTATAAGGTCTAGTTTCCGTACAGTATACATGTTCTAAAATATAATTTTTTTATATATACATACAACAATAAGTAATTCTATAATCAAAAAATTATAAACAGCTTGTTTTTTATGTTTTCCAGTTATCTATATATCGACTTTTTAAAGGAGATACCCTAATCATTAGTGGACTTTGGAAATTTTTGAAAGATTTTCTCAAACATTCAACAATCTCAAGAAACTAATATAAAGTTGTATGTTTGAGAATATTTTTCAAAATTTTCCAAAGTCTACTGATGATTAGGGAAAGTCGTATGAAATGTAGATATATAGACAGATAGCTGGGAAACATAAAAAACGAGCTGTTTATAATTTTTTGATTGATACCATTATTAGAAGCTAATATAGTGAATGGAACGCAATTGTTTGAATTGTTCTATTGCTCTTACCTAATTTTTTTAATTCGTGTAAATTTCGAACAACACCCAAGGCTGTACCATAACCAGCTGTCGCCAAAGAGCCTGTGTTACAATGTGTTAGGATACGAACAGGACCATCTTTTTTAGCATTTTCCAGTATAGCTTTTGCACCATTTGTACCAATAGCTTTATTATCCGATATATCTTTCTGAAGCATTGCTTCGGTTGCATCTAGAAATCTTTAAAAATAATATTAATCATAATTGATTGCAAATTTATGCTTCACACAAAACCTTACCTTTGTTTCATTTCGTCAACTGTTATGCTCTCATCTTCAGTCAAATCATTGGCCAAGTTAATAAGTTCATCCGCTGCAATTTTCATATTTACTGCTGTTGGTCTTGCAGAGACCAAGTAGTTTAGTTTGCCCTCTATTTCTTGGCGTAAAGATTTTTTAGAATCAAAGTGTTCTGGAAAAATTTCAACAGCAAGTGATAGGCAGCCAACAATTGCAATGGCGGGCGCACCACGCACCTGAAATAAACAGAGTAAAAAAGCATTTGTTAAGTTCGCATATTTTCAAGGTAATAACAAAAAGAGCTACTACGCAGGAAACCACATCCCGGGGCATTTGTGTTCTTTTACTTATTAAGTTCGAAAAAAATATTTCTCAATGGTAAGTTATAATAATAGAATCTTTGAATAATGATATTGTTTTAATCTCCGAATGACGTCGTAAGAAAAGGTGCGACTTTAACGCTCGTACGACCCAGTGCTGACCAGGGTTGTCAGATTTATTTTGACCCAAATAATTTTTCTTTGTTTCTAAACAATAATGTTCATATCTATTTTTTATGATTAAAAATATTTTTCCTAAAAAAATAAATTTATTCCAACCCACCGAAAATCGCTAAAAATAAAAAAAAGCTGCCATGACATACATATATAGGGTGTTTTTTTAAGCTAGATAGAACTTTAAATTGTAAAAAGTAACACAAAAAATTAAATTTTGATGAAACATTTTTTTTATTTGTTTCAGTATACTCTGACAAATCATCATGAATAGACTCACGCTTGAACAACGCTACGAAATTATCCAAATTTACTTTGAAAATCAGTCCCGTTGTTTTATCGCAAAATTGTGTTCAGCGATGAGGCGCATTTTTGGCTTAACGGGTTTGTTAATAAGCAAAATTGCCGCATATGGAGTGAGACCAATCCACAAGAGACCCTACAGACTCCATTACATCCAGAAAAATGCACTGTTTGGTGCGGTTTTCATGCTGGTGGCATCATCGGACCTTATTTCTTCAAAAATGAGGCCGGAGCTCGCGTTACGGTCAATGGAGATGTGGTTTCAACAGGATGGCGCAACGTGCCATACGGCGAACGCAACCATCGACTTACTGAAATCAAAATTTGGCGATAAGTTGATTTCGAGAAATGGACCTGTCAATTGGCCTCCAAGGTCGTGCGATTTGACACCTCTCGATTATTTCCTGTGGGGCTACGTGAAGTCACTGGTTTATGCTGATAAACCAGCAACAATTGACGCCCTGGAGGCCAGCATTGTTCGTGTTGTTCGTGACATACGGCCAGCAGTGCTCGAAAAAGTGGCCCAAAATTGGACGTCCAGAATGCGCTTCGTCAAGAACAGCCGCGGTGCCCATATGCCCGAAATCATTTTCAAATATTAATGTCACGTATTGATCTTTCGAATAAAAAAAAATTTTGATTACAATTTAATTTTTTGTGTTATTTTTTACAATTTCAAGTTCTATCGGGCTTAAAAAAACACCCTATACATGGTCCGATCAAGAAATAACCGTTATTTTCAAGTTTTGTGAGTTACGTATGTTCGATTTTCGCATTTTTTTCTGTTATGTTGGTACACATGTCTGTTATATATGTTGGCAATATCAGCCACTTCGGATTGTAAGTTTGTTTTTTACAGATAAAAAGGCTAGTCGTGTTTTCGTGTGCTCTTCGATTTTTTACAAAATTTTGAGCAAAAACGACGTTGCATGGACATCGCTCAGGAGCTGTTGAACATCGTCAACGGCGATCAAGATTTTCTCAAAAAGGTTATAACTGGTGACGTATCATGGGTATGGTATGGCTATGATATTGAAACCAAAGGCCAATTATCCCAATGGAAGCTTTCAGAAGAGCCAAGACCGAAAAAAGCACGTCAAGTTCGGTCAAATGTGAAGGTTTGGCTCACTGTTTTCTTAGACTGCAACGGCGTGATGCATCATGAATTCTTGCCACTAGGTCGTGTGATCAATAAGGAATACTACTTTGAAGTTATGCCGTTTGCGCGAAGCAATTCGTCAGAAACGCACAGAATTGTGGAAAAAAATCATGGATTTTGCGCCATGATAACGCACCTGCTCACACATCGATGCTTGTGCGTGAGTTTTTGGCCAAAAACAAAATCGTTATCATACCTCAACTATCGTATTCACCGGACTTAATCTCCGCTGACTTTTTCCTCTTCCCAAAACTGAAGAAACCGATGAAAGGAAAGCGTTTTGCTACGATGGAGAAGATAAAAGCAAAATCGAAACAGTAGCTCTTGTCGATACCCAAAAGAAGTATAAGTGTATTATATCTGAGGGGGATTACTTTGAAGGGGAATACTTTTTGAAAAATTTTAAAATAACGGCTATTTTTTGATCAGACCTCGTACATGCATACATACACATATGCAATTTACTGGCAGATATACATGTAAGTGATTAAAAGGTAAACAACTTTACATCTAGTAAAGATTGTTTTTATAGAGGTATACAACTTTAAGTTGGCAGCAACTTGAATAGACTATCGCTTGAACAATACTTCCAAATCGTGCAAATTTATTTTTAACTAGATTGCAGTTGATTCCAATTTTCATAAGCGAATTTTGTTTAGCGATGAAACTCACTTTTTTTTGGAAAAATTATTCTTTGTCGTCACATTAATCGTTTTACAAACAAAAGGTCGAATAACAAATTGTAATTATACAGCGTTACAATACAAATCATTGCTGAAGTTTAGTAGTACGAGTAAAGTGTTTTTTTTGTTAAGTTGGCAAAACCTTTTTACTGGTGCTTATTTAGTGATTTATATTTAGTTTGGGTTGGGATATCAATATGAACAACGCTTCCAGTTTAAGCAAAAAAAAAATTTTTTTTTTTTTAGAAGATTGCCGTTAATACCGAATTTTATAAGCCAATTTTGTTTAGCGATGAAGCCCACTTTTGTCTGAATGGATACTGGAATGGATAATAACCCTCAAGTGTATATTGAGACACCTTTGCATCCAGAAAAATTTACTGTTCAGTGTTTTGTATACGCTGATGGAATCATGAGTCCGTACTTCCCTAAAAACGATGCTGGCCTAAACGTTACAGTACATATGTAAAGAAGAAGTCATTGCTGCTGTAGAGCGTACAAAATTTAATTCCTGCAACAATTGAGTCCACACAATCACTTAGCAAAGCGTAAATATATCCGTTAAAACCGATTTTCATAAGAGAATTTTGTTTAGCGAAGAAGCTCACTTTTGGATACGTAAATAAGCGAAACTATGGTATTTGGAATGATGATAGTCCTCAAGTATATGTTGAGATACATCCAGAAGAAGTGAATGTTGATGTGTTTTATGGGCTGGTGGCATCATTAGTCCGAACTTCTTAAAAAACTATGCTGGTCAGAGCATTACAGTAATTGGTGATCGGTAGCCAGCCATGATTACTGACTTCTGCGTAACATGTCGTACAGTTCGTTCCACAGTTGATTTATTGAATAACATTTGGTAAGTGCATAGTTTAACGTTTCGGACCCGTGAATTGGTCTAAGATCGTGCGATTTAACGCCGTTAGACTATTTTCTGTGGGCATATGTTAAGTCGCTAATCTACACCGATAACCTCGAAATAATTGGAAACTGGGATGACAAAATTTCCCGCGTTATTGCCGATATACGGCCACAAGAATTGGACAAATTACTGAAAATTGTACCTCCTGTTTGAACTAAGTCCGTGTCACATTTAAATTATAATGCCAGAAGTATTATCTTTCGAATAAAGTAAATCTCATGTCCCTTTAGAAATTAATTCGCCTTGACGACTACGAAAAAAATGAATACTAAACAAATATGTTCACAAAGTTTGCTATATAAACAATAAAGGAAAGGAAATATACAAAAGGTACTCGTACGCTAATCTTTTATTTTATAAATTAAGCGATATAACAAAAAACAAATCAAGATCAAATTTAATACAAGAAAATAACTTTCCGTTGGTATATGTATTTCAATCTCTTCTCTAAGTTGATCTACTCGTATGTAAAAATGTAATGTTTATATGTAAGCAATAACCTCAAAAGCTACTGCAAGGATTTTGGCGAAAATTTCCATGTACCTTTTATATATTCGCGTATTTAGAAAAGAAATTATTTAGGTAATTCAGCCAGTTTTAGCGTTTCTGTTTTAAATTATATGGCCAACATTTTTACGAACATTTGATCCTCGCCTTTCTTCTTTTTGCGGGTGTTTCCTACGATTTGTTAGAAATGTGCTGTATGAACCTAGTGTAGAAGAGATACAAGGTAAATAGGTATCACATAATTAAATGCCTTAAATTTTCTGACAGTTGCTCAACATTTTTTTACCTTTGACCGGTACAACGCAGTGCATTGTACTGGAACTAAGAAAGCAGTATAAGAAGAGGAGGAAAGAGGAAAGTAGTATAGGGTGTTTTTTTAAGCCCGATAGAACTTGAAATTGTAAAAAATAACACAAAAAATTAAATTGTAATCAAAATTTTTTTTTATTCGAAAGATCAATACGTGACATTAACATTTGAAAATGATTTCGGGCATATGGGCACCGCGGTTGTTTTTGACGAAGCGCATTCTGGACGTCCAATTTTGGGCCACTTTTTCGAGCACTGCTGGCCGTATGTCACGAACAACACGAACAATGCTGGCCTCCAAGGCGTCAATTGTTGCTGGTTTATCAGCATAAACCAGTGACTTCACGTAGCCCCACAGGAAATAATCGAGAGGTGTCAAATCGCACGACCTTGGAGGCCAATTGACAGGTCCATTTCTCGAAATCAACTTATCGCCAAATTTTGATTTCAGTAAGTCGATGGTTGCGTTCGCCGTATGGCACGTAGCGCCATCCTGTTGAAACTACATCTCCTCCGGATCAATGTCATCCATATTTTCAAACAAAAAATCATTGATCATGGTGCGGTAACGATCTCCATTGACCGTAACGCGAGCTCCGGCCTCATTTTTGAAGAAATAAGGTCCGATGATGCCACCAGCATGAAAACCGCACCAAACAGTGCATTTTTCTGGATGTAATGGAGTCTGTAGGGTCTCTTGTGGATTGGTCTCACTCCATATGCGGCAATTTTGCTTATTAACAAACCCGTTAAGCCAAAAATGCGCCTCATCGCTGAACACAATTTTGCGATAAAACATTTTCAATTAAATTTCAAAGTAAATTTGGATAATTTCGTAGCGTTGTTCAAGCGTGAGTCTATTCATGATGATTTGTCAGAGTATACTGAAACAAATAAAAAAAATGTTTCATCAAAATTTAATTTTTTGTGTTACTTTTTACAATTTCAAGTTCTATCGGGCTTAAAAAAACACCCTATATTTGTGGACTTTGACTAAAACTATACAGCCATGTGCTGAAACTTACATTTCGCAAATATAATGTGAGTACAATTTGAAGTCCCAAAATTAGTGTGCTGAAAGTCGCAATCACAAAAAATTTAGCTATTTCAACTCGCAAGCAAATGATGAAGTGAACTCTAAGTGAACTAGCTTATAGTATGAAAATTTATTACCAAAACTTGGAACTGGAAGCGTCTAAATAAAATTTGACCTTTTTTATGTATTTTCACCAAAAAAAATTTTTGAATTTTCATATATTTTAATAACAAATTTGCAATTAAAAAACACACCTTTTTTATATGATTGTTGTGTTGCATTTGCTCACTTTAAAAATGGCGACTTCGGATGGCACAACTAGTTTTTTCCATACAGAAAGCAAGTGCTGCCAAATTTTACACATATTTTGCTCAAACAAATCGCGCGATCTTTAGCACACAGAAAAATAGGATTTGCGATTTTGTCTTAACAAGTGATTTAAAAATTTTGCGTTTTTCAGCACATGGCTGATAAATAACAAAACGGAAAGGCCAAAACAAACGTTATCACAGCATTTGAATTAAATTAGTTAAAACTTGATTAGTGCAAATACCTTCAACACTGCTCGGACTAGCAAAATTTAGTCCAATACCTTCCACACTGCAAGGTAATCAATTACATTCAAAATTAATTAATCACCCTCATTGTGTTTGGCGTAGTCGGAAAACGACAGCTTTTCTAGTAGCTGACGAATTTACACTCTTATGTTACCGTCTAAAATTTTCGACATGCAAAATTATGGAAAGTAAAATATTATGTTAAATTAAATGATCCCGTTGAGGAAGCGCCAAACTAAGGTTACAGCTTGTTTTCAGGAGGCAATTCGTCTGTACTAAACATCTGCTAGAGTGTAACAGAAAGTATGCCGAAAACAGTTCCAACATGTAAAACTTCATCGTACAACTTGTCTGATGCTTTGTTGGCACGCACGCGTGGACACATACATATACACTCGCACACATAGTTTGTCAATGGACGCGGCATATTGATCGAACTTTTTTTTTCGTTTAATTGGTGACAAAAAGTATACTTCGGTTCTTTATCGCATATTTATTTTCTCATACGAAGTAAAACAATTATGTTAGAGTCATACACGCTGGCATGTATAGGCATTCATTTTATGTAAAAAAGTACAATAACCATCCGTACAAGAAGCATTGAAAAACTCACAATTACAAGCATATGAAATTTCAAAAGTTTGTATGCTTTGAGTGTATCCGCGCAGATGTGTAGTCTGTACTTCACATTAAAACGGTAACGTTTTGCATATTTGCATTTTTCAACCGTGAATGTCATATATTATTGCTACTTACGTGATATATGTATGTATTTTTTTGGTTTTTGTGTGACGATTTGTGCCGATACAAATGCACGAATGAAAACAACCAATCGCCGAAAAAAAAAGAATGGAATTTATTACAGAACTATTTAATACCGCAAATTTTTATTCAAATACACAATCTTTTATATTCTTTTATTCATACTTTTATATCTAGAATGGTTTTAAAAATATTTAATTTTTGCTAAAAAAAAATATATACATATGTATATGTATATGTATATACATTTGTTTTAATTTCTTCTACTTCCTTTTTTTATATTGAGACGGGGTTACCATTTTTAATGATTAAAATAAATATTTCATATAAACAAAAGTAAACAAATATTAAATTGTAGTAGGTAGGTAACACTACGACTTCATACAACGTAAATGCTTTCGTAAGTAAGTCGATAAATCCGAATCTTGTCCAGTAAACCCAAATTGTTACGTATTTGTCAAGCTGCAATCCGATTCTTGTTTGCTTTGAACGTCTCCCAAAAACAGGCTTGTTCATTTAATTCATGCAAACAAATTGTTTGAAAATGTTATATTGCATTTTATTTATCCTCTGCATATAAAAGGGAAATGCGTTAAGAAGTAAATACAGTCAAATCCCGATAATTTGTACCCCTATAAATCGTAATTCCCGATAATTCGTAATAAACTATCGGTCCCTTGAAAAAATCTTGATAATTCGTAAAATTTCCATTCATTTTGGTTCCCTCGATAGTTCGTAGTTTTTTCCCCAAATAAAATCTTCTTCACCGCTTATAAATCGTAATTGTTTGCTAACTACCAGTTATAATTCGTAATAAAACAATAGAAACATGGAAACATGGATTTTTGTTTACCGCTTTTTTCGTGTGTTTTTGCTTGAGTGAGTGTTTGTTCTCTTAAGATCAGTTTCACCCAATTTTCACGATGATTTTTTCAAACGTCTTTAAGTCATGTCTTTCATATTTGTGGGCAAATTTGGTAGAAATGAAAGAGGGGTAAACAAAAAGACACGAACTCCGATTTTCGTGTTTTTTTTCCTAATTTCTTTTTGTTATCATTTGTGATTTTGTTATTATTTTTCATTTACATTCGTTTGGCAAGATGACTACATCGATGCTAACTAAAGGATAAAAAGAGACAAACGATATTATTTTGCAACTACAATTGAAAAAAGACATGTCTTAAAAAATCATGATGAAAATGTAACATGATTTTGGTAGCAGCTTTAAAATAAAATAAAAAACAAACATGTCTTTAAAAGTCGTCGTGAAAATTGGGTGTTTATTACATGAATAATAAAGAAAAATGTCATAGCGCACGCATAAAACTCTGTCGGTATTACAAAAACAAAAATTTTTTGCAGCCATTGACAATGGAGAGAAAAAAGTAGATGTTTCTAATCGATTTAAAATTGCTCCATCAACTCTTACTTCAATTCTTCAAAAAACACAATTTATTATGCAAAAATCTTCAAGCAGTAAACTAAAGCGCTAAAAACTACATGAATATCCGAGCTTGAAAAGTGTTTAGTTATATGATTTACGCAGTCGCGCCAGTCTAACATTCCGATTACTATTTTTTGTTTGATATTAAAATTACACGTATTTTACGCTAATTAAATGAATTTGCTATTTTATTTTAATTATTTTCCATTTTAATTTTAATAATATTTTGTTGCTTTTTAGTTTCAAAATTCAAAACCCCTGCTAATTCGTATTTATTTTATTTTAACCCCGTTAAATCGAAACCTCGTTAAATCGAAAACCTCCGTAATTCGTAAGAAATGGATGGTCCCTTGCGATTACGAATTATCGGGATTTAACTGTACTATAATAAAACACACTTCGATACCAATGATTTTTTTTTTAGAATTCCCAACATCATATTTGGCAGTCCCCAAAATTCCTCATTTCACAGGAAGCAATACGGCAACTTCAGTTTTCGCACTAAAGCGAATTACCATTAATAGTTAAGATACATATTCCACGGTAAAAATGCGCACCGAATATGAAAAGCCGGTTCCAAAGCGGTACATAATTTTTTGGAGTTTTCAAAATTGGCTTCAAGTATCGCCAAAATCCCCTTCACTTCCGCGAAAGGAATATAGCAACTTCAATTTTCGCATTAAAGAGAACAAATCAATGGTTCGTATACACGTTTCACGGCAAAAACGAACATTGATTATGAAAACTCGGTTCCGAACGGGTTAGCGACCCGTGTTCTGAGTTTTTGGAAGCTCCCAAAATGAGCTTCGGGAATCGGTAAATCACTAATGTTACATTCACACTGTGCAAACAAATATGTTCGCATATGCAAATTAACAACTCACCTATTCCGCAGCACAATGAAGTCAAGTACCTTGGTATTCATCTCGACCATAGGTTAACGTGGAAGTCTCACATTGATGCGAAAGTCACTCTGTTGAAATTAAAGGCAGCGCAACTAAATTGGCTTATGGGCAGAAATTCTACATTGAAGTTAGATTGGAAATTTTTGTTATACAATGCAATTCTTAAGCCTATATGGTGTTATGGAATTTAATTATGGGGCACCGCCACAACATTGAAAATGTTCAAAGGCGACAAAACAAAATTCTCCGAACGATTACTGTCATTACCATGGTACGTAAAAAACTCACGAATTCACAAGGATCTGTGTTCCGCTGGTAAAAGATGAATTTTCGAAGTAGACTACAAGGTATGTCAGTAAGCTGGAATTTCACCCAAACCCTCTTGAGCGAAACATACCTAATTTTAGCGGTCACACGCGGTTGAGAAGAAGGGATACCCTTGCCACCATCAGAGCGTTAAATAGGGGATTTTACCGATATAATTGGCACAAAATAAAACTTTTTATCTAGCATTGTCTGGACTTAGTTAATTTTTTGTATTTAGTATTAAGATTTAAATATGTATTGTTAGTTCACATTGTGAAGATTCAATGAATAATTAAAAGCAAAAAAAAAAAAAAAAATCGACTGAAAAGAAGAAAGATCGCAGCTTGCAATGTCATCGTCTTTTCCACCAATACGCTATCGATAAGTATATAAAAATGTAAAAGGAACAATTGACACACATCAAATTGAACCAGAAGAAACTCCGTTCTAAAGAGTATATTAACCTTCAAGATGTAATTATGTCGGACGGAAATGCATAGAATATTCTATCAGTAACATATTTTGTGGAAGTCCACAAAATATGCATAATATACTCAAATTATCATGTCGTACTTTCGACACAACTAAAAGCGCTATCCGTTTTTTAGGAAACACGTACAGAAACTCAAACTGATCAATTAAAAATACGTTTTTTAACTATATCAACGTAAATAGAATTTGCAGCCAAACAACGTTTGCCGGGTCAACTAGTACTTTACAAATTAATTAAAAATAAATAACTAGTTTACTTCAGAGGCTATTCTTCTATAAACCTGACATAAAAAACAAGAATATGACATAAGAAAAAAATTCAACTTCACCTTTGTGTAAATATGTCAAAATTTTGTTCACAAGGGACATATGCGAAACGGTAGCCAAGTACTACGGTGAAAAATAATTTGTCTGTGGTAAAGAAATTTCATGTTATTGCTGTGTGAAAAAATATTATATTTGACAACATAAAATTTTGACAAAAAAGAAAAAAAATTTATCAAAACTAATAAAAAAAATAAATAAATATGAATAAATTAAGAAATATTTATAATAGAGCCATTTTTTTAATTTAGTACTATTTGATTTTTACACTTTTAATTATAAAATTGTCAATTATAATTTATTTCAACCAAATTTTTACATTTCAAATATCTCTATCCTATTGTCAAAATTTACATTAGCCCCTACAGCTAGTAAAATTTATTCACCTCAGAAATGTCAAAATTTTACTTACGAGTGCACGTTTTCTACCGTTTCACACACGTCCAAAATACACAATTTTGAAGAAACGCATAGACTTTCTTGATTTCTCAAACAAAAGGAAAGTTAAATTTTACAACTTTTCGGAATTTCTACCAACAAAACACATGTGATGTTTTTTGGTGTTGTATTTTTTGTAGTGCTGCCACTACCTGTTAAAGCTGCCTTGATTGAACTAGAGCAATCCAAAAACGATACACTATTGATCGAAAAGTAGCCAGGTTAATGACCGGCTGACTTCGTTCACCCGTTCGTTCATGAACGACACAGCTTTAGTAATAATCAAACAATGTTTTCTAACATCAGGTGGTAGCATTTTGTGTGTGAATGTTTTTTATGAATAATGAACCGTTTTTCCTCTGTTCAAAAGAACATTAACGATTTATGTGTCAATGATTTTGTTGTCGTGATGTTTAATGACGTATTCAGATTTGTACATTTTGAATGTATAACGAAAAACGACAACGACAAAAGGGGAAGCAGATATAAACGCAGAGCTTGATAATTAATGTTTTACTCTTCATTTGTTGATGGGCTTTAAAAGAATGAATTTAACAAATTTTTTACAATACGTATATATGCATAAATTAATCTATAAATGGGGGAATCAAGCGGTGTTATATCATGTATAATGCATTGTTACGAGTTTGTGTCATATCTAGCACATTGTGCAGCCATTGATGTGCTTGTTATAAATGTTCAGCGCATTCACATAAACAATAAAAGATAAAAACTAAAAACATACTACACAAACAAAGAAATAAAGATACATGATTTAAAGTTCGCAAAATTCCAAGTAAATTAACTACAAATGATGTTATTGTTGTTCTTGCATTCTTGGTTTTTCGTTTCTAGCAATTTTTTTTTAAATTTCATCCACTTGTACGAGGGCGGATTGTCATTAAAGCTACCTAAGTAGGAAAAAAAATTTTTTTATCCATTTATTCAACATAATCTCTTTTTGGTTCAATACACTTAGTTAGGCGATATTTAAACTTTTTTATACCATCTGAATAACACGACTTTGGGAACTCCTACAAAAACGTGTTAGTTGCGGTAATCACTTCTTCGTTAGAGATGAATCTTTTTCCTGGACTATAAGTGTCTTTCACGTAATTTTAGCATCGTATCTAAAGCTGTGTGAACCGGTGCGTTGTCTTGAGAAAGAGCACTTTGTTCTTCTTTATAAGTGGTCGTTTTTTCTTGATTGCATCAATCAATTGCACGATAATACTTTCCTGTGATTGTGGATCCTTTTTCAAGATAATCGATGGGCAATATTTCGTATGCATCCCAAAATACAGTGACCATAAACTTGCCAGCCGATTTTACTGCCTTCGCCCCCTTCGGAGTCCGTCCCTCAATTTCCACCCATTGTTTCGATTGTTTTTTTTGGTTTCAGGTGTGTAGTGGTGGACTCACGTTTCATCAACAGTTATTAATCGACGCCAAACATTAACAGGATTACGCTTTATCATGTCCAAACAACGCTGTGAAGTGATCTGTCGGACTCGTTTTTGTTCGACACTAAGCATATTGATAGCATTTTCATATGCAAATGTTCATGCAAAATGTTGAACACACGTTCATATGATATGTTTATCATTTGAACAATCTCACGTAACTTGACTCGGCGATCATTCATAACGCTATCGCGGAGTTTTTTGGTCTTTAATAACCACCTCTCTTGGACTTCCTGTTGATGGTATTGCTGCAGTGCTTGTTCGGCCACGTTTAAATTTAGCAGTGATATATTTTACCGGAGCAGATTAATCGCAATGTTTAATCACTGCATGAAATTCACTTTTTTCCATTTTTCACACACAAAAGTTGCTTACTTCAAACGACTACAACAAATAAACTAAACGATGAACTTGGGTGAAATTTTAACAGCTAACGTTTGACAGATGCCAGTTAAAAAAAATTGTGTTTGTGCTGTCATCTAGCGCTAGATAGCTTCAATATCAATCCGACCTTGTAATTTATAAAATATTTTAAGAAACTCAAAATTTTGTTGAAAAATTTACTATATTCGTCCAATGCTGGATGTAGCGTGCATTGCAAAGTCTATTCTTTGACAAAACAAAAAAAAAAATATGTTTACTTTAAATTTTTTAGAAAAACGTCGAACAAATAAACACTATTATTGTCAAAATTTAGTCAAAGACTTGATTTTGGTCTCTTTTTACGAGCGCGTGCCTTGAGATAATTAAAACATTTCTTTTGTATATTGTTGAGGAATATCTTAAAAATTATACCATAACCTTTTTAAAAATTTCGACATTCTAATACCGTAGATATGTACGAAGTAAGAAACAAAGTCAGGGACAAAACCGAAAACTTCTTTATTTTTTATTAGCTTTCCAAAAAGTTTAAACTTATTTAAATCAGATAATATTTACAGTAAAAAGTAATGTGGTGAACAAACTTTTTCATACCCGAGGTAGTCAACTTTGACACCCAGTAGGTCACCAAGTGATATGAAAAGGTGGTTCTAATTTCAGTATTTTTAAAGCCTACGTTTCAAATATCCTTTTTTTGTTTTGCCCCACTATGAGTCTCATGAATATAGCAACCCATACACGTTTCAACTCATTTGGCAACTGAGTCGGTTGTTATCCAAATCAAAGCGTGTATGGCTTTGTCAATGGATTAGTTTGGCAGTTGTCGAGTTGGTTGAAGAAAAACTAAAATGTTTTGATTTTTTCAAGTTGACTAGCAAGTCTTTCAATTCGATTGTGTGTGTTCGAGTCTCTTGATCATGTCTCAAAATTGTTATTTGTAGTGTTTTTTCAAAGAGAACGTTATATATTTTTAAAAATGTCTATAATTTCATTGAATAGTTGAATGAAAGTCTTTCAATTCATTTTATGAAGTGTGTGAGCAATAATCAATTCAGTTGAGACTCAATTCGCAATTGAATTGAAACATGTACATACGCTTATTGACAAAAGAATTGAAATTAATTAAGCCCAGCCAATGCTAGACAAAAATGGTTTATTTTGCACGGTCAATATCGGTAAAATCACCTATTTAACGTTCTGATGGTGGCATAGGTGTCCCTCCTTCTCAACCGAGAGTGGCCTTCAAAATTAAGTATATTGCGTGCAAGACGATTTGGGCGAATTTCCAATTTACTGATATACCTTGTAGCGTATTTGGAAAATTCGTATTTTACAAGAGGAACACAGTGATCCTTATGAATTCGTGAGTTTTTACGTACCATGCAGTAATCGTTCGAAGAATTTGATTTTGTCACCTTTGAATTTTTTCAATGTTAGAAGTTGAGGCGGTGCCCCATAGTTGAATTCCATAGCACCATATAGGCTTTAGAATTGCGTTGTATAATAAAAGTTTGCAATCCAGCTTCAATGTCGAATTTCTGCCCATAAGCCAATTTAGTTGCGCTGCTTTTAACTTTAACTGAGTAACTTTCGCATCAATGTGAGACATTCGCGTTAACCTACGGTCGAGATGAATACCAAGGTACTTGACTTCATTTTGCTGCGGAATAGGTGAATTGTTAATTTGTATAGCTGAGCATGTTTGTTTACGCAGCGTGAATGTAACGTGAGTACACTTTTGTTCATTAACTTTACTTTTCCAAACTTTTAACCATTTCTTTAATATTGATATATACTCCTGCAAATTTCGCGAAGCTACTTGATGGTTTTCATGTACGCTGCTGAATGCTGTGTCATATGCAAAAGTTGAAGTGTGGATTCCGGATCTCGTTGGCATGTCTGAGGCGTAAATCAAATATAAAGTACGTCCTAGAATGCTACCTTGGGGAACTCCTGCCTCGATTGGCTGTAAGGGGCTTATAAAATCGGCTTCTCTGATAACAAATTTAACAATTTTTAAAAATTGTTAAACTGGCATTATATTTTTTGAACAAAGAGAATTTACTTTTTTTCGAACAAGACGTGTGTTACTCCAAAAAATTCAATTTCATTGTTTTATTTCTCTGTTTTATTTTGTATTTAATGCGAATAAAATATGAGTCTACTGTTTTCAATTAAAGAGTGGATTTTAAAGTGGCGTTAATTTTTATTTTAGAGGCGTTTATGCCTCTAAAAACGCCTTTGCGGATTCTTCAATTGCAAAGGAATTGTTCGTTATACAGTACTTAAACAGTTCACAACTTTATTTAACTTGCTACTACTGTGTACCAAAAAACGGGATTTACTACTTTCTGACTTATGGTCGTGTTGCACAAAGCTTAAAAATAAACTGACCCTTTACCGCCGACCTGTCTGCTATTTATACGTCTTTATCACTTGCTACAATCGACATGATCTTTCTAGTCATTCATAATTCTAGGCTCAAATGTACAAATGCATTTCTTACGCATACACACATTCTCACACATGCTTGCGAACAATTTTCTTCAATGACCTTCTCTATCAAACTTCCAACCCTATCCACTCTTTCGCGGATAACAGCAGCATTTGCAACTCGTACTCTTTTAGTTATAGACCGAGTCTATCAGAGGTCGCTGCTAATAGGCTAAATATGAATGATTAACTGAATAGTGATCTTCTATTAATCTCCGAGTGGGACCCAGTGTTGTTTAATAAGCATTCAAGTCCCTAGGTTTTTTAAAACGATGTAAGATGTACTTCACGCCATCCGATCTCCTTACTATTTATACCACCTACATCCGACCGAAAATGGAATACAACTCTCATGTTTGGGCCGGTGCCTCAAAGTCTATTTTGGGGTTAATCGACCGTGTCCAGGAGAGGGCAAAGAAGCTCATCGGTGAAAGTAGGGTATCCAACTCTATTGACTCACTGGAGCATCGACGCAGTGTGGGGTGAGTTACTCTGTTCTATCGTTACTACAATGGATTTTGTTCAGACGAGATTAGGGATCATGTTCCGAAACTCGCACATTTTTACGTAGCACGCGTTCATCGTCGAGAGCTCATCCATTTGTGATCGATTGCCCGGGGAATCGTAATACGCATTACAGAGAGAATTCGTTTTTCAGCCGTACGCTTCGTCTTTGGAATAAGTTGCCTGCAGACGTGTTTCCTGTCCGTTATAAAGTTGGAAAGTTCAAGTCAAATGCTCACAAACACTACTCCCTTTTTCCCCCTCCTTAGAACCTATTTTCCTAGTTCTGGTACAATGCACTGCAAGTGTAGGGTCATCCCCTGAGTACTGGTCCAAGATAAAAAAAAGCAAGTGACAACCAGCGTTGCCTTTTATGATACTAACGTGTCAATTTGACCCTTTTTGATGTCTATGTGACTTTTTATGGCACTTTTTTTAAAATACCCTTTTTAAATTACCCTTTTTCAGGGTTGCATTTTTTGCAAAAGCAAATAATAAAAATATTAAAACCAGACGTTAAGTAAATTGGCTGCTTATTTTCAAATCATATTTCTCCTTTTACTTTAGGTGTGATGGTGTGAAAACAAAATGTAATGGTACGTTAGATTTTTTGACAGTCGCCACAAATATCTTTAGATTTTTGTCCCACAAAATCCAATCAAAATTTTAAGACTTGTATGATAGTCTGAAACGCCCTTAATTATATTTGAAACATTTTTCAAAATGTAATCATTACATTATATTTTCATTCAAAGGACATGAGTAAAACGGTAGCAAAGTTCTCTCCTAAGTAAAATGTTGACATTTCTGAGGTGAAAAAAAAATTTTGTAGCTCTAGGGGCTAATACAAATTTTGACTAGAGGACATTAATATTTGAAATGTAGGAATTTGGTTGAAATAAATTATAATTGAAAATTTTATAATTAAAAGTGTAAAAATCAAATAATATTAGCTTGAAAAAGGACTATTTTTATAATTATTATATATAAGTGTTTATAATTTTATTCATTTTTATTTATTTGTTTATTAGTTTTGATAAAAAAAATTTTCTTTTTGTTAAAATTTTATGTTGTCAAATATATTTTTTCACACAGAAAAAACTTCAAATTTTTTTACAAATTATTTTTTACCATAGTACTTTGCTATCGTTTCACACAAGTCCAAATACATTAACTTGACTCTTTTTTCTGGAAAATTCCTTTTTTGTGACATCTTTTTTCTCAAAATACACTTTTTGTGCCACTTTTTGAAAATTTTGGAAGGCAACGCTGGTGATAACAACAAACAATAATAAAACAAAATACCAATAATGCAAGAATAACAACAACATCATTTGTAGATTTACTTGGAATTTTACGTACGTAAAAATCAGGTATATTTGTTTGTTTGTATATTATGTTTTTAATTTTATGTTGTTTATGTGAATATTGTACATTAATAACAAGCAGATCAACAGCTGCGCACTGGGTTAGGTGTGATAAAAATTCTTAACAATATGATCAACTTAGTTTTATTAATAAAGTTTTTTGTTACCTTTTTCATTAAAATCTCACTAAAAGATGAAAGCTAAGGGTTTTTATATGCATTATTTCTATAAGAAAACTTTCGTCTCACTTTTTTTAAGCATTCGCTGCTTTCAACCTAAACTTACATGCATATTTTTGTAGCCAATTGGTTGGCACAATCTTTTGAAATATTAGCAAGAGACGTAAACTAAGAAATATGTAACTCAGTAATAAGTTTTGTCGGGAATTTTGCAGTTTCTTATAGGTTGAGCAAATTAATAGCTAAAGTTTTTAATTTATTATAGCTTAGGTGGGTATACAAGTATATAATAAATTTTACTTTTATGTTAAGAACATATGTATGTTTCTGCCAAAAAGAAAGAAATAGTTCTTAAATATCTCTGGCATGTGGCGTACACATGACGTTCATCACAATTTTAAATTTAAATTTTAAATTATACAGTGTCTAGCATGTGAATGGTATAAATTGTTCCTTGTTGAGTAATTAGTAGGTAAATTGATAATTTTAAATTGTTTAAACATTTTATTTATTTTTCTATTATTGCATACAGATTCATGCATTTGTATATGTTAATAAATTTAATGCAGTTGTGAATTAAACGTTTTTTGTTATATTATACAAATTTCGTGTAATCACTTTAGGGCGATAAACGTTTGCATGTATGAATGATTTCTACTTTGCTAAAAACAAAATACTAAAATGTAGAAATTTCTCTTCAAACAAATAAATAAAAAACTTATTAATAACAATTATTTTTTTTTTTTTATTAAATTGTTTATTTAGTAAAAATATTAAAATAAAATCGTTATTTTTAGACTTTTGTATTAATAATAAAAAAGAAAACACAATATTTTAATAAATGTTTTTGAACATGAGCGTTTTCACTGTGTTAAAAGATTTTTTTAATGCTAAGAAAAACTAAGAAGACTTACTAGACTAGAATTAAGAAAAACATATTGTTTTCAAAAAATTTAAAAATCATTAGTTACTTTTCTATTGGAGGTTGATACTAGTAAGCAAGGATTATTAAGGAGTCGCAGAACAAAACGTGCTTTTTTGCATTTTTTTTAGAAAATGTTGATGTATTTGCATCAATTTGTCCAAGTGCCCTTCTTATAGAAAAATTTTGTCTTCAAAAAATTTACGCAGAGCAAAACGGGGTTTTTCTTCCATTTTAACAAAACGTAGTTTTTAAAATTTATTTTTGTTTGAGATGGGAAAATTTTGTGATTTTCGCGAATCACGCATGATTGTAGCTTGAGTGAGCGTGCATGATGACAATGCAAAAAAAACACACACACGCGCGCACCTCTTCAATTATGACAGTAATACAGTAGAGAGGAAGATATCAAATGCAGTTCCATCAAAGAATTTATTGGAATAAGTTTGAAAATTTAATTTTTTTAAAGACTTAACTTTTGAGGTGGAAACTTTTTGCTTGCTTTTTGCAATGCAACACTTCGAACTTCACACACATACAAATGCAAATATTCGTTATTAATTCCTTGAGTCTCTTTTTCCTTTATTATCTTTTGCATAATTTGAAAAACTATGTAGATCAACTACATAATTTTTCACTTGTAAATGGAATTCCAACGAATAAAGACGCTTTTATTTTAACTGTGTGTTAAGTTATTTCATAATTTATAGACACTACAAGAAGGAGTTGTCCAACACTGGCGAAATTAAAACTGATTATTAAATTAATTAATTGAGTCCAATTGATATTTTTATTGAAAAGTTTAATTCAGTTCAAAAATGTACATGGTTCAATTTTAATGAGAGAAAATTCTCTTACATTCTAGCGCAAGTAACACAAATAGTTTCATATACATACATACCAACATATACATAACGAGTGATTTTTTTGCTATTATCTTTTTGGCAACACTAGTTTTGACAGCTCACGCACGTTTTGTATCTCGTGTCACTGTCAAACATCTTCAGTTTGGTCTATAATTTAATCATGAATCGTCTTACAAACGAACAGCGCTTGCAAATTATTGAATTTTATTACCAAAATGCGTGCTCTGTTAAGAAAGTTCATCGCGCGCTTCTTCCATTTTATGGTCAGTTTAATCGACCTACTGAGGCACTAAATTTACATTGTTGGACATTAAACCACCAACACGCTTACGTAGAGTGCGAACTGAAGAAAATATCGCAGCCGTATCGGCCAGTGTTGGTGATGACCGTGAATTATCGATTAGGCGCCGTTCGCAGCAATTGGGCCTCTGTTACTCCACTACGTGCAAAATTTTGCGGAAGGATTTGGGTGTGAAGCCTTATAAGATACAGCTGGTGCAAGAATTGAAGCCAAACGACCTACCACAACGCCAAATTTTTGGTGAATGAGCTCTTGAAAAGTTAGATGAAGATCCACTTTTTTATCGAAGAATTGTGTTCAGCGACGAGGCTCATTTCTGGTTGAATGGATATGTGAACAAGCAAAACTGCCGTATTTGGAATGAAGAGCAGCCAGAAGCATTGCAATAGCTACCAATGCATCCACAAAAAACAACCGTTTGGTGCAGATTATGGGCTGGCGGTATCATTGGGCCGTATTTCTTCAAAGATGATGCGAATCACAACGTTACTGTGAATGGTGAGCGCTACCGTGCGATGATAACAAACTTTTTTTGCCCAAAATGGAAGAGCTTGACTTACATGACATGTGGTTTCAACAAGACGGTGCCACATGCCACACAGCACGCAAAACAATGGACCAATTGAGAGGCGAGTTCGGTGAACAGTTTATTTCACACTTGGGACCAGTCAATTGACCGCCCAGATCGTGCGATTTAACGCCTCTAGACTATTTTTTGTGGGGCTATGTTAAGGCTAATGTCTATAGCGACAAGCCCGCTTCGATTGACGCACTGAAAGCCAACATTGCCAACATTATTCGTGAGATACCGGCCGAAATGTTGGAAAGAGTATGCCAAAATTGGACTAAGCGAATGGACCATTTGAGGCGCAGCCGCGGCCAACATTTGCATGAAATAATCTTCAAACATTAAATTATCCAACTATCGATCCAAATAAATATTTCATGCATTTTTCTGAATTTTATGTGTTTTTTTTAAATTTCCGATAGTTCTTATAAAATCACCCATTATATAAAAATATTTACATATCAGAAACACGCACATCAAAACATTGTTTTTTCATTTTATTTTAAACAAAACGTGCTTTTTTTTTTGTTTTGTTTTAACAAAACGTTACCTTTAATTTCAAACAAATTTTAAAGCGACTTATTGCTGTCCGATGCATTTTAAAATAAGGAATGAACTTGTTAGATATTCAGGACTCATGCTATAAAGTAATCGGGTGAAAAAAATAATATTTTATTTTCCAACATTTTAAAATAATCAAAAAGGCACGTTTTGTTCTGCGACTCCTCAATTCGATAATTGATTTTGGCACCTCAAAATAGTCCTGTTAATACGAGTACGTGTTTTGCACAAGTACTCTGACAAGTTCGGACAAATGAGAGTAAAAGCAAATTACTCTCTAAATTAGGTAAGTTTTACCCAAAACTGCTGGAACCCAAAAAACTGTAATTGTTCGTGCACTGAAAGAATTATGCGTCATATATTTAATGAAACTGTTTCATTAAATATTTTTCTTTAACCCAATGAAAACTTTTCGCAATATACATGAAACTTCATATATATTGTGAAATAGTTCCATCAGAATGGTTTCATTAAGTTTCATACTTTCATTTAAAAAAATCATTGGATTTATGACTACAACAAAATTTAATTTTTTTTTTGAATTCTTTGAATGATGTATTAATGGGCGTTTATTAATCTTAAGCTACAGTTTAAAAAACGTCAAGTTTTTTTTTATTAAAATGTAAGTTTTATGAGTTTCATAATTCCAATGAAATAGAATTAATTAGATCAATGACAAATAAATTTCTAGCTACCGAACTTGGGTATGCATGTACATATGTGTATGTACTCAAATTAATAATAGTTTAAAAAATTTAAATTCCAGTGTATTGAAGTCATTTGAATTAATAAAATCTGTTTTATTTGGTGAATACTTGTTCAACATTTTCTTTTATCATATTTAGGTACAATTTCATAAAAGCAAGGACTAGTATTGTTTGTATAATGAAATGAAGTATCAATGAATAAATGAAATAATTCCATTGATCTTATTACGTACATTTGTGAACATATTTTATTAATGTGTGTATAAATGTAACTATTTCATTGATTTAATGTAAATTTTTCAGGTGCTCAATGAATAATAAAATTAGATAAATGAAATAATATCATTGACCTAATGAAGAAGTTTCATATTCTTAATGAATATATTACATCAGTACAAATAAGTTATTTCATTAAAAAAATGTTACTTTTTCATTAATTCAATGTACAGTTTTCATGTGCTTTATGAAATTGATTCTTTGATCTAGAGAAATTATTTCACTAATCTTATGATTTGTCTTTCATACTTTTAATGAAAACAAGTCATGTTTCTTATTAAAATGTTTCATTACTTTTATGAAGGTTTTCATTAAAATAATCTAATGAAATTTGTTTTATTATTTCTACGAAAAGTTACAATGGTTGAAAAATAATGAAAAAATTCATAAAAGTAATGTCAAAATTCAGAGAATTTCTGAACAAAATTTTTTCAGTGTGTTGATATACTATTACTATTTAAATTAAAATATATTTGAGTGGTTTAAAACACTTACTGCCTGGCCCACTATGTCACTCGACATCGCTCGCTCGCATAAATACATTTGAAACAAAAACAAATTTTAAGATTTTGTTTTGGTATGCATGTATTTATGCGAGCGATCGATGTCGAGTGACATAGTGGGCCAGGCAGTTAAAATTCATAAAATCATAAAAACGAAACAGCTATAAAATTAAAAGCAAAGTAAATTTTTCAGTTGATGTTTATAACATTTACTATTATAAAAAGGAAAGCTAGATAACCATTGTATGTTCTCCTTACAAATTCACAACGTGATTTTTAATTAATTTTTAAACAAGCACTTTTTCCCAAAGTATCCAAAAATCCAAAATAAATAAAATTATGCCAGATGTTCTACAGTTCAGAACGAGTTGGCTTATACAATGTGAACAGCTGAAGATGGCTCTTTCTCTGTAGTGAACAAAGCATGTTGTCTTAAAAACAACAACAAATTTGCTTATGCTTTTCAGTTAGTGTTTTTATTTTCTGATTAATTATCGATCTGTTCGATTTTTTAATCCTGATATTTCGATACCGTTTAGATCAAAGAGGTTATGCATATTTAGACATGTTCATAATCGTATACTCGTATATGTATGCTGAAAACGAATTCTCTCAGTAATGCGTAGTACGATTCCCCGGGCAATCGGGATGAGCTCTGGATGTTGAATGCATGCTACGTAAAAATGTACGAGTTTCGGGAACAAGGTCCCTAATCTCGTCAGAACAAAATCCATTGTAGTAACGATAAAACAGAGTAACGCACGCATATGGTATACAACTTTGATTCCGCCGTTTTGCAATAGATGGCTGTAGCGGTAAGTGGAATTCGAAATAAATAGATCGTAGATGTCATACAATAAGCTTAGGTATTTGTAACCATAACGCCACCGAAATATTAGTCGGAATGTGTATGCATCATAAAGTTTAGCTCAATTAAACAGTTCAGCTTACGAGCTAAATTTTCGTCATTTGTGGGAGGTTTTAATTTTCTACTTTAATCTGCGGCTGAGGCTCATCAAATGATTTCAAATGGATATAGTGAGGCTGCTATTAGTGAAATAACGTCCCAGAGAGGTCGTAACGCTTCAAAAATGTCAAATGATGTCAAAACACAGTATGGTGGTGGAAGAGAGAAGGTTTTCGGAGATGCAGAATGGGAGGCATTACTTTATCAAGACTCATGTCAAACGCAACAAAAAGTGGTCGGCCCATTGGTAGTAGCGCAACAAGCCATTTCAAAATGACTGAAAGTCATGGGAATGGTTTAGAAACGAGAAAATTAGGTGCCGTACGAGTTGAAGCCGAGAGATGTTGAACGGCATTTGTTTGCTTGTGAACAGCTGCTTGCAAGGCAAAGACGGAAGGGATTTTTGCATAGCATTGTGACTGGGGATGAAAAATGGGTTCATTACGATAAGCGCAGGAAATCATGGGAGTATCCAGGTCATGCCTCTACGTTGACGGCCAAACAAGGTTCCTAGGTCATGGTCAGTATTTGGTGGGACCAGCTTGACGTAATGTAAGATGTTAAAACCGACTGAAACAATCACAGCCGATAGTTATCGACTGCAATAGACATATTTGAGCCGAGCATTGAATGACAAATGGCTACAATAAAACGAGAGACACGATAGTGATTTTACAGCATGACAATGATCAAACCCACGTTGCGAAAAAGCGTGAAGACATGCTTGGAAACGTTGAAATGGAAAGTCCTACCCCGCCCGCCGCATTCTTCAGAGGTTACTCTCTCAGACTATCACTTATTTCAATCAGCACTTCCAGTCTTATGAAGAAGTAAGAAATAGGATCGATTCGTGGAGCGCTTCAAAAGATGTACGCTGCCCGAAAGATGGGAGAGAGTAGTGGCCAACGGTAATACTTTGAATCATAAATTATTAACCAGTCTCGGAAGAAAACGGCGGAAACATAGTTGTACACCTATGTACATACTCGTATATGTTGTTCAACAAAAAAATGTGTTGTTTCTAATAATAAACAGTTAAAAAGCTTTCATTGTTTAAATATCAAATTTGTGTAGTAAATTTGTTCATACATTTTGACTTCCAACCTTGCAAGTAACATTAGATAGCGATTGCTTTCATATTTTATGCCGATACCTAATTCCGCTTTAAAATTTTTAAGTTTATTCTTAAACTCTTTAAAACTTCTGGACTTTCTAGATTTTGAAATTTATTTCTAACCATAGAAATTTACATGATTTTTTGCTTTATTGGAATATGGTTTTTGCATTATTAGAATAAAATGTAATTGCTTTTAATACCTCTTAAAAGTTGCGCGTATAGGATTGCTGTAAGCTAGCTTACCTGCATTTTGTTAATAACTTTCCAACCATCCTCAACTCCTCTGACCGCTAAGTATTTCGATTGCACCGGAAGAAGCAGCTGATCAAGTATTTCCAACTTTCCAGGAATATATTTTATTGATTGTAATGTCATTTTTATAAATCAAAAACGGAAATAACAATTACGTAGGCTAGAAGAACGGATAGAATTGAAAAAAATATTTAAATTGAATATAAACAACAATTTGCTTAACATGTTTTAATTGTGCACATTTTAAACATTTTACAAGTTCATTAAGAGAATCATGCGTAGAAAAATTTCTGTTAAAAAAACAGAAAAATCATCAATATGGTTTTATCAGTTTGTAGTTCAACCTTGTGCCAAGAAATTGAAAAAAGAAAACACTTTCACATATGTAAGTTGCTCAGGTAAAAATAAATTAATAGAAAATTATTTAAATGAGAAGTAAAAATTAATAAGTAATTAAGCATTAAATAATTAAATTCAACAACATTATGGAATTTCATAAAAATATTCAATAACATAACGTTTATGTACCTATTAATTTTCTTTTTTAATATTGTACATTCAAAAATTAAAAATCAGTTGTTTTCATTTTGAATGAGTTAAACAGAAAACTAATTGATTTTCTTAGTTTTATTTTGCCACAAATATTACAAAAATTTCAAAAATTCCGCTCGATTAATACCGCTAAACGATTAAAATTCAACTAAATTTTTGTGTTGTCATTTCGAAAATGCTTTCTACTAAATGTTCTAGTCAAGTAGACAAAATGAGCATAATTTACTGATTAAAGTACTCAGCCTTAAGAGCACCTCTTCCTAATACATATTAACATCTATTCATCATTCTTAAGATTTCTATTTAAGTCAGTCTCTTTAAAGAATCACTTTTATTTCAATAAAAATATAATAATTTATCTACCACAACATACGTATTTAGATTTAAAATCTGAATACAATGTTAGATTTTAATTTATTAATAATTGTATTTTAGGAGGCACAAAAAAAAAGATATAAGTAATTTTCTTATCTCATTGGCTGGTGGGCCATTCAAGCAAATGGAAAAACATTAATTTTAGTGGTGATAGATAGACACTACCAAAATAAACGTCATGCATTATGCTGGTGCATATTGAATGACGATTATTACTTGAACGCGTCTCCCTAATTCATTAATTGCATTCATCTTATAGGGAAAATTATAAGTTTGAAAACTGTACACTATTTCCTCATCGCTTCATGCGTTTGCTATTGATACTCAGTAACATCGGTTCAAATATACGAGTAGCTGAGATATATATAAAATTCCGAAAAAACACATTATTTTTTTTTGCAATTTTGTATGATAATTTGAAAAGAAAAAATATTTTGTTTTGCATTAAACACAATTATTAAGCATGGCGATCGCAAGGCAAATAAAATGTTCCCGATATCGCTCCATACATGTATATCCGAGATATAGCCTAAAACGATTTTTTAATGAAAATGTAGCGTAAGCGAACTTAAAAAGTTAAGTTCTAGTAATTAATACAGAATAAGAAAATTTTCGTTATCGGTCCATATATACTCAAGATATAGCCTAAACCAATTTTTTCCATGAATATGTCGCGCAAGCGAGCTTAAGAATTTTTTTGCTTAAAATCAGTTCTGGTAATAAAAGGAGGTTACTAAAATACAAATTTCCGATATCGGTCCATATATACCCGATTTTTCATGAATATGTCGCGTAAGCGAACTTTAACAACTTTTTTGCTTAAAATCTGTTCTGTTAATAAAAGGTTACTAAAATACAGAAAAATTTCCGATATCGGTCCATATACTCGTATACGCGAGATATAGCCCGAATTGATTTTTTCATGAAAACTTTAACAACTTTTTTTGCTTAAAAGCAGTTCTGATAATGTAAAGAGGTTACCAAATAGAGAAAATTAAAATTTCCGATATCGTTTCATATATACCCAAGATATAGCTCAAAGGAACTTGTCCATGAAAACATTTTTTTTTGCTTGAAATCAGTTCTGATTATAAAACGAGGTTACTAAAATACCGAAAATGAAAGTTTCCTATATCGGTGCATATACATATATCCGAGATATAGCATAAACTGATTTTACCATAAAAAAATTGTTTTTTTGCTTAAAAGCAGTTCTCGTTGTAAAAGAAGGTTACTTAAATACAGAAAATGAAAAATTCCGATATCTGTCCATATAACCGAGATATATCCTAAACCGATTTTCCATGAAAATTTCCAATGGAATGGTGATTACAACGCAAAAATAATTTTTTCCCGATATCGGTCCATATATATCCGAGCATATTTAATTCAAATTTGTAATATATGTATATAGTATATGTATATACGTGACTATCGTGAAGGGTATTTTAGATTCGGCTTAGCCGAATATACTACGCTCCTACTTGTTTTAATTTTAATTAAGTATATCTCCCAAACTAAAATTCACAACCAAATTTCAAGGTGTTTGCTTTAGTTTCCTGAAGAAATAAAAAACATACATATTTTGGTATACTAAAATTATGCATTTATTTAAAGACATGTATTTCTGTAGTACTTTCTTGTGTGTCAATTTGAATAAAGAATATTTTAAAACTACCAAACTGTAAGTAATTTAGCGAAATTAAACTGTTTACTTCCGTTATTGCACCAGATTCTATTGTCTCAAATTGTTTTCCTCCTTCATAAAACTTTCTTGCAAGCTAAACCCAGAATGGTGAATATGGGGGCCAATCCAAAAGTTGAGCACCTTGTTGATTAATCCATTCTTTTACTGCTCTGGCAGTATGAATCGGAGAGTTGTCGTGTTGGTACATCCAAGGTATGGGCCCAAAGAAATCATTAAATTTTGAGAATGATTCCTCCAGAATGTTTTTGTAAATCGTTGCAGTCATTTGTGGGATACAATAACCAATTCTATGGAACCATGATACGAAAAGGCTCCCCACATCATTATTCCGCTCTCTAGGCGGTTCAAAAATAATTTCTCCTTATTTAGGTCATGGAAGTAAGAGTTATACCCGTCGGGACCATCAATATTAAATTTTTTTTCATCGGAGACTACAACTTTAAACCATTTGCCGGACCATGTCATTGTATTTGTAGCAAATAGTGTAGACTTTGTGGTTTCCGTTTTTCATTAAGTGGTGGGTTTTTCAGTTTTACTACTTTAAAATACGATGCACTGTTCTTAGACTGGCACTTACAGCACGTTATTTGAACAATAGTACACAATTGTCTTTCCTCAATCAATTTGGCTATTTGGATTTTTGAAATTTCAAAATCAGAATTTTTTATTTTTCAGAGTTATTAATAGAGCCTATAGATAGAGAGTTATTAATAGAGTTATTAAGAGATCCACGTCCCATTGTGAATAAAAATTAGTTAACAAATAGCAAATTAAAAATTGTCTAGCCGTTTATATTGAAAGAAATTCAAATCATAGCCTTCCTGATTAATATTAAAAGAATTCCTTATTTAATTGACACACGAAAAAGTACCACGGAAATACATGTCTGTAAATAAGTGTATAATTTTATTATATGCATTAGGGTAGATCCCAGCCTCTGCTTTCAGTTACAGAAAACCAATGCTCAAATTTTTTTACTTCACTTGAAATGCTAAACACACATTTTGGGGCTCAAGATTAATCTCCCCGAAAGGTCGTGTGGTTTTTGATACTATATCAAAATTGAGTTTAGATGTAATCTCCAGCGGGTGTCCCACCTATTGGCGATCTGACCTGCGAAAGATCCCAGATGTTATTGAACATCGGATCCTTAGGTTGGATGCATGTGGAGCCTTCATTGGATTTATCCTCCTACCACTCACCTACTACTATCTCTATATGTTTCCCCCAGGAGATTGGATCCCCATTTAGCGTCACAGGTGTATTCCAGTCTAGAGTGAATTGGCTAATATATAAAAAATATTTAAGTACTCATTGTACGGAAAATATATCTTTGAGAACTCCAAAGGATATTGATAGTCAATTAATGATTTTTCCCAAAATATTATAAAAGCCGTGCAACATGCTACCACTAAAACTTTTAGACATAAATAGCAGAACTTGTTCTTCTGAAATCGAACAAATTGTCTCAGAAAAAAACCGTATCAGAAGAGAATGGCAACTTCGGAGGTCTCCCTAGCTTAAAGCTAGGCTTCGAAAATGCATAAGTCAACTAAAAATTTGCTTGAATTCCAAAGAATGGCTTCCTTCACAACTTATTTGGAAAGCCTTGATGGTAGTCCTCAATCCGATTATTCTTTGTGGAAAGCATCAGGAGGGTTAAAGAGACTAGGAGACAGCTAGGCTACTTTTGCGTATTCCAACTGGGGACTGGGCCAGCAGTGATTCCGAAAAGGGGATGCTGTACGCTAACCACTTGAGAAACGTGTTTGCCATTGACGGACTGAATGATGAAGCTGATATGCCGCTATATGCTATTAGACCTCCTGTCCTGTCCTATCAAGAGTACTATTAGTAACTTAAACCCCAGAAAAGCTCCAAGTATTGATAAAGTTACCAACAAAATACGTGTGCAGTTACCTCGAGTAGCTAAAAGAATCGACCTTTTTATTTAAATGATATTTTACGTCCTGAGTATTTTCCCACTGAGTGGAAGGTGTATGTCATTACTATGATACCCAAACCAGGAAAGGATCCTACAAAAGTTGAGTCATATAGGCCAATAAGTCTATTGCCAACAATTTCAAAACTGTTCGAGAAATTAAAGCTACTTATATGACCGGAAATTCGTCGTTAATGAAGGTGATTTCAAAAGCTCGGCTTAGCCAATCGAAGCTGGAGTTCTCCAGGGTAGCATATTAGGTCTAAACTTTATATTTGATTTATGCTTCAGACATGCCAACGAGCTGCAAAATTCACACTTCAGCTTTTGCAGATGATACAGCATTCATCAGAGTTTATGAAGACTATAAATTAGCATCACGAAATTTGCAAGAACATAATCTTATATTTGAGAAATGGCTGAAACTTTGGAACATCAAAGTAAATGAACAAAAATGTACATGGTATGTTAAAAACTCAGGAATTGACAAAGATCTAGGTGTAACCTTAGTGAAAGATGAATTTTCAAAATATGCGATAAGGTACATTAACAGCCTTGAGCCTCACCCGAATCCTCTCGCACAAGATTCTGAATAGGGCTATAGATTTTCGAAAAATGAAATGATTGTCAAAATGATGGAATATATCAATTGGCAGAAGCAATGAATGGAGCAACTTTTCTCTTATAGAATACGATGGCAAACGCATAAATTATGTTTATTGCAGAAAGATGTTATAAGTTCCGCAACTTGTGAAACAGTATTCTCATTGCTGGATTAATCTTAAGCTAACAGCGCGCCAGACTATGTCTGTTTATTTACCGAAAAATTTTTAATAACTTTTACTGTGTTTTACTTCATTTTTCTGAATTATGTTCATTTAACCAATTTGCAGTAAATGAGAACACAAAGACACTCTTTTTTGTAGTTTAGTAATTTTTTTTAGTGGTATAAGTTCATTTTTTCATATATTAAGATATTTAAGAGCTTACATTTGAATCTATTTAAAAATATTGGCCAACTTGAATCAATTCGAGTGACGTTATTTTTTTATTTATTTATTTACTAAAGAAGAAAAATAAGTATATATAAACAATAAGTACAAACGGTAGTTGTGCATTATAATTGCGAAAATATAATTGAACAATTTAAGGCTAAAATGCAGAATTAAGTAAAAGATGCTTAAAAGTTGCTGTGGAACGACTTGTTGTAAAGCCAGCAAAATTTCAATCCTTAAAAAGTCCTTAAATGAACAATAGTGCGATATATGCGTAGAATCTAACAATACGATTAGCTGTAAGATTCACACGCTTAAGATTTTTTGCTGTGGCACCACTGTAAATAAAAACAGTAGCGATTTAAGTCCATATATAAAAGCTATACTGAGTTTGAGTTTTATGCAAAAAGTAATAGTTAAAATGAAGACAGTTAAATACACGAATAACCAAGGTTATCAGGCGTTTATTTCAATGATCTTTATTACGCTTACTTACCAACTTCGCTTTCAAACCAAATTCACAGATTTTGTATTTTTAACATGTATATAAATTTAGTTATTGTAACGGATAATATATTTGTTTAAACTTTTAATTTTCTGCTTTAATAGCTACTATATGTAGATATATATATATATTATTATATTTAGATTATATAATATTATAAGAACCAAAGCCCGAAGGAGAACTTCACAAAATTCCTCATCATTTCATCAAAAGAATAATACCTCTATTTTTTTGTTAGTAATGTTGTTTTTAATTAATTAATACAGTAACACTAGATAAGTAATATCTGCTAACGATCAGCGTGGAATAACCAATAATAATTGCAATAATAAAGTTGTTTTAATTATATTTATGTATTAGGATGGTAATATACGATTGTTATACTTTATGTTCTTTTTGTGCTATATATAATGAAATGTAAACAGTTTGGGCACTTGCATAAAATGGATTGTCATACTTTGTGTATGTGATTTGATGCATTTTCCACACTATTATTTCATGTTCCTTTTTGTGCTCTATATAATGAAATGTAAAAATTTTGGTCACTTGAATAAAATGATATGCAGACCACTTTACAATATCGTACAAGAGCTTTTTTCTTACATTAAATTACTGTTAATACCAAATACAAAAAGGTTGGGTTGAATATGATTCGGTGTCATCGAAGTTTAAAAGCGCATCGGAATTTAAAAAAATGGCTGGTAGAGTTTTTCCAGTTTAATACAAGCAGAAACTTTTGATAATTCATAGGTAGTCATCTTTAATACATACTTTGCGAATTTGTATGAAGTCATGAGTTAGGTACGGCTCATGCTATTTTAAATGGCTATAACATGTATCCAATTGCAATATATTATGGGGCATGGCTCAAGTAATTGTGAATAGCATACGCAATTCACAATGTACTAGAACACACGAAAACACTTGTTCTGCAGCTTGTAGGCGAACGGGGTGATGGAAGTATTTTGTATTTGTAATTATACAGTTGCAAGTAAATTTGCAAGGTTTGGAGTAACAAAGACCTTATGATCACGATTGTATTAAAAGTAATTTTTCACAGCGGCGCTGTGATTAACTGTACCGACCTATGCCTTCGCATAGGAACTTGCCGCGTGGTTAAAATGATTGATGGAAGTAATATTTTGTTGGCATAATTTCTTCAACCAGCTTTATGCCCGCACAAGCAGCACAAAACCAATACAAACACAAGCCAGGCAATTAAATGTATACAAAAATACTAATACATACACAATGCTGTGTATACATATACATGTTATGCAGGATCAATTAATTAGTCACGTGTGTGATGAAAAGAACAATAAAAAAATGTTAGGACATTAATAACTAATTACAAGCTTTTAGATCTTCATTTTGATCATTTCAAAGCTGACAACAGCTTTGTCGATTTCAGTGGTCTATCACACAGGAGAACAATTGATATGACCGTTTGTGGGGAAATAGGGTGAAGGGAGTGTCGGCAATTTTTCAACCATCTTTATATTGGCTCATGCAAATGAACACTAATACACATATAATGCCAGATGAATTAGTCTCGTGTGTGATTTTTTTTTTATATATTGGACCAGTACTCAGGGGATGACCCCTACATATACAGTGTACCAGAACTATATTGATTAGAACAAAAATTGTTTTTGTTTGTTCTAGCCCAGTGACCTAGAGTGATGAATTAATTTTTTGTTTTTCTTTTTTTGTTTGGTTTTGTGTAAATCAAATTACTGGGCAACGCTTTTACTGGATTCTTGTAAAAGAATCCATAAAAATGGGTAATAATAAAATATTGGTATTATTTGATCAATTTGATTATTTGATAAATTTATATAAAGATCTTGATCTTTAGCTGGAAAATTTAGAAGAAAACAATGGGTAATAATAATTTTTTTTTACTTTTCTGACAAATTTCAATATTACTTAAAAAAAAGATGAATTATGGTAAATGCAAACCGATGTTTTCTCATATCCTTAGCTTTATGAAATCATCGTAAATGGAATACCCTTACTGCTACAATTGAAGTACCACTGCAACACATCTAGCCATTAATCTGTGTTTATGTCAAAATTAAAATATATGTACATATATATAATGCAGTCGATGTATGTACACACAAACATTGAGTACATCCAACAGAGAAATTAATATGTACGTAATTCTATGTTTTTTCACATATTAAGAAATTTTAACAAAAATTTATTTTTATTCGTAGATGATCGCGCAACATTAAAAAAAATGTTTTGTGTGCAAGAAATATATAACAAAATGTTAAACCATTAAGATCTTATCTTTAAGAAATATAAATAATAAAACCAAGTACTTTTCTTAATAGCACTTGACGACATTTGTTGTATACAAAACACAAAAAAATAATTTAATCTTAAATGGGTATGGGCAAAGAAAAATTTTAATTATTAATACACACAGTTAATATAAAGAATAAATAATTTAATCTTAATATGCATGTATAGATGTTCATATATACATCACGTGTAGCTGCGACCGATCACGATCAATGATATAATTTGATTATAAGTTTTAGAAAGCGCGACTTTCTAAAAGAATTGAGTTGGGAGACCGTCGGAATTTTAGCTGGATTTTAGGCAGGTTTGCGCAATGCTTTGATCAAAATTGTTTATGGAAGAAGGCAAGTCTGTTTCCTATTAGATACTCGTAAAGTCAAGCTTTTGCACATTTTAAGCATTTCTGCGATTGGAATCGCACCAGTTGTTATGCGCACTATCAGACCGTTTGATCTCTCATTTACAATACTACTATACTAGATGTGACCGCGGCATTGCCTGCCATGTTTAACTATAAGAGTAAAAGTAAAAAGATTTTTGTACATATATAAATAAATATACATACATTTTATGTGGCGAAAATGGCATACTAGCGCGGTATTTTGTACTAACAAAATATGTATATTTATTTATTGAATTTTTGTTAAACTTTATAATTTTTAAATTAAATTTTTGGTTTGTTCATTTGTACAAAGGGTTATAGTTCAAGTTTTTTCCTTTCTTAAGAAGGATTTTGTTTACAATACAAATTTGCTGTGATCAATAATTTTTGATTAAAGAAGACAAGAAAAATAATAATCAAATCTTTAGCTGGAGGACAACTAGCTGTTTCGTAGTCGCTACACTACTCATCATCGATTTGAACTCGGGTCATGACGTATCATGATCTGCTGCTTTAACCACTCAGCCATCGAGCATTTAATTATTTTCTATCTATATTCATCTCATATTGAATCACATGTGCATTTTGTTAATTGCCCACATTGTTTATAAAGATAATCCGCCATAATTGCGCTAGAGTTTCTATTGGTAGCGTATCGTCTTCCATCCTGTTTTTTATTTTCGTCCGTTTGTACGTTCGTAATCATTTTTTTTAAACAAAATTACACCGGAATAAGTAACAAGCCCGCATAAGTAGTTTTTTTTCTTCCATCTTATGAATACGTCTTTTTCTCTGGCGTCCGTTTTCCTTATATGTTCTTTATTAATTTCTTTTCAATGTAATGCAGTGTAAAAGGTTTTGGATTAATTTTAGTTAGTCTGAGCAGTGTTGAAGATAAAGAGTAGTTAAATTTTAAGGGTTGATGTTGATTTTGAATAAAACACAAATTATTTTGCAATTATTGCCATTTCTTTTTATTTTTATTTTATAATATTGGTATGGTTCAATTATGTATGAAACAAAATATTGGCCAAATGGTCGCGGCAACCTTAGCGGCCCACCTCCATCCGATGGTCCAAATTTTTAATGAAGCTGAGGCTTCTATGCCGTTAATGTGCCGAATGCCTATAGCTCTTCAAATGTTCCTGGCTTATCGACGTACACCTATTCCGTATTTTCTATATAGGTATGTTTATTATTAAATTCGAATGAAACCAAATTGCACCGGAATAGGTAGCAAGATGTGTACACGTGTTTCTTTTTTTTCATCGCTGTCCATATTTTCTATATGTGTTCATTATTAATTCCGTATGAAACCAAATTGTATCGGAATAGGTAGCAAGTGTTTCTCTTTTTCCCCGTTGTCCGTGTTTTTTTTTTCATATGTTCATTATAAATTTTTTTTTATCCATTTCCTTGCCTTGTAGTGTGGAAAGTGTTGCACTAAATTTTGCTAATCTGAGCATTTTCGAAGGTATATACACTAGGCACTGATAAGTTTTAACTAATTTAATTCCAAAATTTTAAATGCTGTAATAGAGTTTGTTTTAGTTTTTCGTGTTGTTATTGTTAAAGTATAAGTTAAACCTCCATAAACACTAACCCCTCTTTCCTCCTTATCATAACCTATACAATGCATTGCATATGTAGATATCATCCCTTGAGTACTGGTCCAAGGTAAAAAAAAATCTGACAAAATGTGCCTCATCAATGAAGATGATTTCCTTCGAAAATTTATAATCCATTGTTGCCATTTCTTGCCACCATTCTGACCATTAACGACGCTTGGAATGGTCAAGAGCCTTTAGCTCTTGAGTCAATTGCACCTTGTAAGCGTGTAAATGCAACTCTTTATAAATAATATTCATTCATATTCATTCATTGTGTATTTATACACAATAATACAAAAATATGTAGGATGTTAGCAAAATATATGCAACTTTTGACAGTTCTCCTCGTCAAAAAGAAAAAGTCAGCTGACGCTTCGGCACTACCTAGTATATTACTGTATAATCCATCCACTCGATCCTAGATTTGAAAAATTATGTTCTTTTAGACATACTTTTGTTTATCTATCTATGCTTTAAATTTCATCAAAGTCGGTTGAACAGCTCAAGAGGGGAAGAACCTGTTTCCCCAAGCTCTCTTTGCCCTAACGTTGAAAAAATATAAAGCCTTATATCTATATTACGACTTTCATAAAAATGTGTGAGATAATTTTGCCGATGAGTTTTGATTTGAACACCAATTTTCGAGAAAGGCTTCAATAATCTTAATGCGCTACTCAATTGCGTACCTCTTTATGGTTGAATTTTTTAAACCCTGAAACAAAGATCTGAAAAATTAAGTTTCGAAAAAGCCTTGCCGTTTTGGTGAGGCTCACAAATAACATTTGATGAACGGACGTGATGTCAGCGATCTGAATTTTCGGATTCAAAGTGAAATTGTTTAGGAATTGGTGATGTCAAATTCGTTGATTCTTTTCACTTCCCAATATAATGACGCCAACTATACAACCGATATTACCTAGATTGCCACTTCGCAATCTGCAACTTAATGTCGGATTGGTAATCATAGTGTTATGAAATGTAAAATAAAATGGCATTCACCAATTGCCATGAAGTACGTTCGGTACTACGACACAGTAGATTTATTCATTTTTAATACTTCAGCTTAACATTTGGTGAATGTAATGCATGATGTTGCCGATCTGAATTTTCGAATTCAATGCTAAATTGCTCGCGAATTGATGATGTAGAAATCGATTACTCTCTTTACTTCCCAAGATGATACAATCCTGTTTTAAACTCACTGGAATTACCCTCACAATCTGCAGCTTAAAGTCAGATCGATAATTATAATGTTACGAAGTATAAACCAACCACATATCTGTAATGACACTTGACTTTCGGTGAAAAAACTGATGAACAAATTTAAAAAAGTAAGAATACTTAAATAAAATTATAAAGAGGAAGACGTTTTGATACCATGAATTCTAATAGTTTCGAGAAATACACTATTCCATCATTACGGCTTGCTTTCGAAATGAAAACACATGTTTCTACGTTTTTCTCTCCTTTCACCTATATCAATGTAAATAAAATTTGAAGGCAAAACAACGTTTGCCGAGTCAGCTAGTTTATAATATTAGTAAGGATAATTATAATTTTTTTTTTTTGTTTTTTTTTTTTTTGTTATTATAGTTCCCTTTTGTTTGCATCAGACCAAGCCTGAGCCCGCATTTTAGCTAGGTAAATTTTTTTAATTGCTATACATATGCACATACACGTAAAATGTTTTTATAGTGGAATAAGAGCTTTTGAACATTTCTTTATTTTTAACCAACGAGTTATTAGATTTTCGCAAAATATTTTCATCTACGATGTCGCACTTTATGTTAATATGGCATTTTTAAACTTTACAGAAAATTAGCTATCCAGCTATAGCATATCTGATTTACTGTTTTTCCAAAATTATGCGTTATATATGCAGAGCATTGTAATGCTACTAGGAAAATTAATTATGAGGAGGAAAGACTAATTTATTAATAACAACACGGAAAGTGTTGCATTTAAATTTGTTAAAACTGATCAGGGACCCGTGTATCGACACTGCTCATACTAACAATACTAAGTCCAACACCTTCTACATTGTAAGGCATTGTATTACATAGCAAGAATATTCAGATTAATATTGAACAAATACAGAAAACACGGACGGCAGACAAAACACTACTTGATTAAAAGAATTAAGTTTAGTTAATTGCTTGATTGACTTATGTATTAATTTAGCATTTTTATTTGCTATTTCATATGCAATTTAAAAATATACAAATTATTTACATAAAATTACAAATTAAATTAAACAGGAAAATTGATTTTAATAACACATATGTATCATTTTTCGTTTCAATTTGAAAATTAGTTTCTTTATGTGCTGTTCATAGAATACAGACGAGCAACTTGTAAAGAACATTTATATGAAAGTTATACTCAAGTCCAACACGAAATTATTTCCTTAAACCCAAGGCAGCTTTAAAAAGTTGAAAGCTGCCATGCTTAAACCTTTGTAATATACAAAAATTTTTGTTGAGAAAAACAGCCTGTAATCATTGGTGTTTCTTAAGTTATATGGCTCTCTGATACGTTGGCTGGGTTAATATGCTAGTGAAACACATTCATTAATATATGTACATATGTAGGTACATATATGGATTTTGCATGTATCACCAAAAAGTGCATCTTAAAAACTTAAAGGTTGGGCATAAACATTTCGGATCTACTGTGTATATTTACACATATATGTATATATGTATGTATGTTTACTCATTTATTCAAACGATGGAAAATTGTATTAACAAATAAAACAGTATTTATATTAAAAGCTTATTTGCAAAATTAAACACAAGTGAAGAATATTGCAACAAATTATAGCCATTTATCACCTCACCAGAGGCCAATGAAAACAAAATCAAACAGAATCAACTGGTGGTTGCATGAGGAAAATGTATTTAAAATAAAATACGCTTTATTATCCAAATGCACACAAACATATGCATACACATATGCACGTACATATGTACATGCATAACTGTGTGCATTAGTTATTGATATTCTACTGTGACGTTAAATGGATAAGTGCCAAAAAAAAATTTTTTTTAATTGCAGCAAATTTAGTGGGTGACAAGGGACACGGATGAAATCCATGTACACAATAAATAAGCTTAACTATAAATCAATACACATACATATTTATATCATATTTGCAAATTCTATAGACAAATTTTAACACAAAAATTTTACTTTTTTAACGACTGTCGGACTCACTTGCACGTATTGAAATTAAGAATCTCGGATAACTAGCCCAGTCTAGTCTATATGGGGTAGTTTCAAAAACTTTGCTAATCGCTTAAAATTTGGAACTCAGTGTGGTTACTCTCGGTGGTATGGTATCGCCGGCTTTCAGTTATTTTTGTTTGCTTTTATCTGTTTTGCTTTGGTCTTCTGTTCTTTTTTTTTTCTTTGGTGTGCTGCCAAGTTCTATTTATATCGTTGAATAAAAAGTGATACACTGAGTCTGCATTTACATATAGACAGAAGTTAGGCAGACATTTTTTCATTTCTCTTTTGATCTTGCCTAAACCTTTTACATTTAAGAAATTAATAGAAAGTGTATGCACTAGGTTGTATAGTTACCAAGAAAAGTTTTATTAAAAATTGATGTAAAAATTATCAAATAAAAACTAACGGCCGTTTTAGCTTTATATTATTGATTGATTGGTAATGAAAAATTCTCATGGCCTTATACATAAATATTGTTGTATGTGGAATAACGGCCGTATTCATAAAAAAGTTAAACAGCCGTTCAAAACATTTTTAGGGAAAATTCGATAAAACTGTATTCATAAACGAATTTTACGTTAAAATTTTCTTTTTAGCAGTTTTTTAAGTCAACCATTTTTAAAACTGATTGCACCTATTTTTAAGACAATTTTACGGTGATTTTTGTGTACGCGTCGTTCAACTTACGTAAATTTGTGTATATGTCAAACATTTATAACATATTTTTGTTGTCAACAAACAAAGAAAGAAGTATTTGTTAACATTTTTCATACAATATTTTTTATTCAAAAAAAACGACACAGCAATTCTATTCTAGACAACATATTTATGTATGTACGTATAAAATTTTTTTTATATTTATATAAGTATGCACATTTGTATGCATAAAAAAACGATTTGGGTCTGTGTCACGCAAATTTTAGATCCTGTTAAAATTTGTATATGCTATTAAAGTACGGTCTCCACCTCACATGAAAACACTAACTTTAACGCTAACTTCAACTTAAAGTTAAGTGCGGTCTCCACCTGACTTGAAAACACTAACTTTAGCGCTAACTTCACGTTAAAGTTAAATGTGGACCGCTCATGTTGAAGTTTGGTTAAAGTTGTAACTTGGTTGTTAAAACATTTCATTTGGAAACTCTGTTATAACTTAAATTGACAACAGCCTGCTATTTGTAGTTGTTTTTCGCCATTTTTATTGTTTTACTATGAAAAGTTATAACTCTAACATCATATTTAAACAGTAAGTTTTAACATCATGTTTTAACTGCGTTTCAACTTAGGTGTAGTCTGCATGTATACAATCAAGCTAAGTTTGTCCAATATTATAATAAAAGTCGAAAGCGTTGTCAACTTTGAAATTTCAAAACGCAACAAAATGAAGAAAAAATCGCGTTATTTCAGCAAAAACGTACCAAGTAAAATTTTTTTTGTTTGTTTTTAAAAACTCTAAAAAACTATAATGATACAAAAACATTAAAAAACTATAATGATACAGCCTTTTAAGCAGCTATTAGACAATCAAAATGGGTCTGATAGCACCGGCTGATGGCATGCCATGAAATTTGTTTAAAAACTAGAACTCGTGTTTGTCAAACTTGGCCTCTAGTGCAATTCTGGTACTGGCAGAACAATCAAATTTGGTATTCAGCAACAATATTTAATTATATTCCCTGTTGACCGAAATCAGCTGTTAGTTTTACTGCCTATTATCAGGTACACAAAAATACAGCTGCTTACCGTCGTTAACTTATATTACAGGAGCATACCATCGTTACTGCAAGAAAAAAAATATGTCGAAAAAATTTTCGATTCTTGGATCATTTAAAATTACAAAATAGCACAACAAGCAAGTCATCATGCTCGTGTAATGGCTATCAAACACAGTGTGAATTATATGTTCGTTTTCGCAAGCGAACAGTGATAACTCGTTAACTAGAGTGGGTGTCTGTAAAAGAATTGTAACAAATAAAAAATGAAGTTTATCATAATCAAAATTTAGTGCAAACGTTTTGGAAAAATTTAAGAATTTAATAATTAATTTGATAATTTATTAATTACTAAAAGAGTGGTGAATTCATAAGCAAGAACTTCACTATTCAGTGTCTGCTTTTATTGTAATATTTGACAAACTTGGCTTGATCGTTTAATAGCAACACAACAATTTTTATTAAACAGCAAATTTTTTGAAATGAAATGTAAAAATTTTATATAACTATTGTACTTGGATTGGATTGAATTTGGTGCCACCGAAATAAAAAAATCGCACCGAATATTAGAAAAAAAAAACGCACAGCGCACTGGCCAAAGAATTTTTCGCACAAAAAATGTTAAAATGCACCAAAAACGATACGAAACGCACCGAGCTAACCACGCTGAAAGCAGACAGTGAATAGCAAGCAAGGTGCATTAACATCTATAAGGTGGCAGCGCTACGTCACATGTCGTATTTTTTGCTACTGGCAATATAGTAAGCCATTTACGTCAAGTGTATTGTTTACATTTTTGACGGTGAATTTAGTGTTTTATTCTGAATTAAACGTGGACGTGAGAATAATTGAAATAAAAATAATTTATAATTATGAAAAGGTGCATTCATAGTTTATAATAGTGAAAAAGTTTACAAATATTTTTGACAAACATAGCTTACCACGTGCCTGTGTTTGTTGTATTGTTGTAATTTTGCTCTAGTGTTGTCAACGTTAATGCACCTTGGTGAATAGTGAAGTTCGTATTTATAATGGCGCGTGAATTTGTTACAGCGTTGGTAATAGGTAAATTAACAGTTATTGAATTTTCCCAAAACGTTTGTATTAAATTTTGATAATAGCAAACTTCATCTTTTAATTACTACAATTCTGAAATTTACACTGTGTTTGATAGAAATGCTATTAATCGAGTTTGAATGGCTTGTAGTGTCATTCTAGAACTTTCAATGGTCCTATAATCATGAATTTTTCGACATATTTCATCCCTTGCATTAACGATTGTATATTCTTGAATATAATTTTAGCGACAGGTAGTAAATTAACAGCTGATTTCGACCGATAATTATAGTAAAGCTACCATTATCTTAATAACAACAACACTATAGGTCAAGTTTCACAGACATGAATTCTAGCTATTGAAGAATTTAATGTCATGCCATCAGCCGGTGCTATCAGACCCAGTTTGATCGTTCAATAGTCATTTAAAATTTTGTTTCATTATTTATTGTTTAATATAAAAAATATTATACTTCTGATAATATACGGAATAGGTTTCTAAAAATTAAAAAAAGTCTGAACTTGGCGCGTTTCTCCTGAAATAACACGCTTTATTCCCTATTTTAATGCGTTTGGAAATTTCAAAGTTAACAAAGCTGAGTTTTGAAACTCAACGACTGAACTTGAACAAGTGTAAGTATAAGCAATATAACCTGCAGAACAGTTTTTCGACATGTTGCATTGTTTTAATAAAATGTAGCATTATATAATAAAGTATTTGAAATACTAAATGAGTACTTCTTATAGGCATGCAGCTCTCGTAATCTGAGAGGTGTAACTGTATATATGGAAGAAAAAATGAGCCAAAATGAAAAAAAATCGCATTCCCACCAGAGATATAACATTACCACATTGAAGAAAATATTACCAATTTTGGATTACGAAAAACGGCATCTCTCAACGTTGCCAGAATGAAGTTTTTACCTTAATTTTGAAGATTTTTCAAGTAAAACAAGATTTGAAGATATCCTTCTCAAAATTAAGATTTTGACGCTCAGTATATAATACATTCGTGAACTACTTTCAAGAAATTTGACATTTTTCATAATATGTTACTTTGGACGTACCCATTCTTAATGCATTTGATTCCCGCAAGATGGAACAACTGCATACATAGTCAGACAGATTATGGCGGAGCTTCAACGAAAACTTCCAACTGCACTTTCCAAAGGCTCTGACCTAATTATACGACACCTATATTTTATTGCTTTATGTCAAGTAAAATACGTTGAAAACGATACCATTAAAGCAATTGTAGCAATCAGGTGTCGCATATGCGTGAATGAGCATGGAGGTATTTTACGGTCTATCACCTATTTTGTATCAGGGTCAGTTTTTGAGTTCGTATTTAAATGTCATTTAGCTTTAAGTTTTCCTTAAGTATGAAAACCAATTTTTCACTACAAATTTGAATCAAACTTAAATGCCCAATCTTCTTTATTTAAGTTGTATTTAACTTTAGCTCATATATGATTTTGGTGTGCTTGCGAGTTTTTTTTAGTACAAAAAAAAAAGGTAAAGAAAACACACATATGAGATGTTGCCTGCAGAATATATTTTAAAATTAGTTGCTAATTTTGTAATAAACAATACAACAAGATATTTAATTATAAATCACATCGCATGAAATACATTTATAAAGTTTTTCTATACTGATGATAAATTTAATATTTTACTTTAAAAATTTTTCTATTCTCCTAGTAACAACCAGCTGTTCTGTGGAACACTTTCCATATTATTTGGAATATAAGTGGAGCTCACTTTCATTGCATTAAAATTGTATTCTATGATTTAAATAAGAGCAATTACTTAGGACTGAAAAAGTGAGCTTGCATTTAAATACAACTTAAATTTAAATGAAATTAACTAATTTTGTATTTATATACAAAGTCAAAAACTGGGCGTGAGCTATATAAAATTAAATTAAACTGATATTACAAAAAAAAAATTAAATAAAAATTAGATTATTTAAATTTTTGCAGCTTAAGATCATGTTTTGGTTTTTTTTAAAAAAAAGTAACGGATTTTTTTTTATTTCGATATTTCGCTAACAGTTTGTTAGCAATATCAGGAAAATTAAAAAAAAAAATTTTATAAAAATACAAGATCTATACACTATACAACACCTTAAGCTGCAAAAATTTAAATAATCTAACATAAAAGAAGATCAAATAAATAAAATTGAACTAAATAAAAATTATTTGAATTTCTTCGCCCTGTACTAATCTTGGAAGAAAATTTTATTGAATTTAAATTTGTATTTTATCTTATGTCAAAAGAAAAATTTTTAAAGATTTTTTTTCCTAATAGAACGTTTCCATTATAAGCAAATTAAGTTGATTTGAGAAAACCATATCGAAGTGTTTCCACTGTGTTGTAAGTAATTTTCTTTTCGAATTTTCGAAATCAATTTGACGTTTGTGTTATTTGATTATATTTTATCAAAAAACAATTTTTTTCTTTTCAATAAACATTGTGTAACAAGCTGTTTATAAACAATTAAAAACGCTGAACACTAATGAGCAAATTAATGATGCTCTCGATTATGAGTTCTCTTTGGCTGCGAGATATTGAAAATTGGCATTAATATTAATTAATGCCCGACTTTCTTTTAAAACGGAAAAAGCGTAAAGAAAGATTTAAAGTTAATTTTCTTATACGAAGACATCGGGATAGCAAAGGAACGCATTCCTCTTAAATTATCTTCAAAATGGAAGGGTATCCAAACCGCACGAATCATAGAAATCAAACATGTAGAGTGTAGCTTGACTTTATTGTTTTCGTCGCATGTGCCGAAGTAAATATAGCACTGATTTCCCCATTTTTTAGTCTGATTGCTGTCAGTACAGATAAAATGAACCTGAGGACCCTAAAATTTACAACTACTGTATGAAATTTGGATATCATTCTGTAGTTATGGCTGCGTCCTTCAGAGCACTAGCCAGTTGTGACTTGCATACAAATGAATCTTCCCTACTTAAGGAATACGGAACCTCTTTTAGATAGACGCTATGGCCACCTACAGGCTTTCGGAAGCAATTCGTAAATTTGCCATTACTTTAGAGAATCTAATTAACACATCGGGACCAGATTAGACCCAAGTGGGCTGGCATTTCAACAGCTGGCAGCCTGTTAAACATAGATAGCCTAGTTCGCAAACAAAATAGTTTCATATTCTTTATTTTATTTATTGGTATTGAATAGACAAATATAAATACTTTATTTCATAATTTTAATAAAGAAAAAAAAAATACATAAAAACTTATAAAAAGGGAAATTAACATTTAGTTTTTATTAAATTCAACTTCATAAACAAATAAATCAGCAATTTTGATTCGTAATTGAATGTCGCTTTTTCGAACTGTAACTCACCATTAATGAATACCCCAATGTTGTATTTATAGCCGCACAGTGTTGCACAGACAAATTTCGACTTAATTTGAAACAAATTAAGTCATTTGAGATAATTTGATCTTATGAGAAATATATGGGAAATCACGTCGCAAATTACTTAATTTGGGCAAATGAAATGATTTGGCCCAAATTACTTATATGGAAACGTACTATAAAGTTAAGATATACCCCCCGTCTAGATTAGCAATAAATATGTTCGCAATAAAGCAATAACGCCGACAGAACAACGGTACAAAATTGCTTATTGCTTTGCTTATGTCAAAGGTATGGGAACACGTATGTATGACAACTCATAATTACAAAGAAACCGAATAGAAAAGTTCAGCGTAAAAAGCAAAATTATATTGCAAAAGAATAAGCAAAACAACTTAAAATTTTATTAATCTGGACTTTTAAAGTCCTAAAGACAAGAACACTGTTTGTACAGCGTGATTGCTTTGCAAACACAATCAATGCACCAAGCCATTAAAGGAAAACACTTTATTTTAAGCAATAAGAATTAAATTAATAATTTTTGCAAAAGAAAAATTTACTAAAATTCGCAAGCAGAATGTTTGAAAAATTCTTTAATATTAAACTCAAATGACAATAAATTTTGACATTTAGTGTCTGCAATAATTGTTAACGAAAATTCATTGACAATTATTGCAGCAATAATTGCAACCACTAGCAATAAGCTGTCTTCACTAGCAATAACACAATTTTGACGTTTGCTGCAATAAATGTTAACATATTTATTGCTAATCTAGAGGGGGGGATATTTATGGCAAATGAAGATTCTTCGACAAAAATTTCTGGCACCACTGCCAACTCTGATGGAATGCAAACTATTGTGATTGTAGGCTTTTGTTTTACACATTTGTTCTTTGAATAAATGCAAAAATACACAAAAAGTGAAAATACATAAAAAGTTAATCTCGTTATAATATAAAAAGGTACATTTAGTTTAAAAGATATCAACGTGGAGGGTAATAGTGAAGAACAAGAAAAAAATGAAACGAAGGAAGATCCTCTTAGTGAAGAACGACAAGGTTTGGTACGAGAAGTAGGAAACTTGGCTGTTTGGAGTTTATCATCATGCAAACCCGGTTTTGGTGTTGAACGGTTACGTGATAACATAATGGATACTTATTGGCAGTCGGATGGGCAATTGCCACACTTGGTCAACATACAGTTTCATAGCAAGACGAAAATAAGTCAAATTTATATCTATACAGACTACAAGCTGGATGAAAGTTACACACCTTCCCGCATTTCAATTAGAGCTGGCTCTAACTTTAATGATTTACAGGAGTTGCAGATTGTAGATCTAAATGAACCTACTGGCTGGGTTGCAGTACCTATAAAAGATGGTAGTGTAAAGTGTATTCGGACATTTATGCTTCAAATCGCTGTTATATCCAATCATCAAAATGGGCGTGATACCCATATGCGCCAAATACGCATCCATGCGCCAGTCGAGGATCGTCATTATCCTTTAGAACTTTTTGGGAAATTTAGTACAGTAAACTTTCAAAAATTTGCCACGCTTAGATAATAATAAAAATAATTAGAATTATTTTCTAAATCAACCCGTTATATTTATTGTTCCCAAGGGAACCTTAAAGCAGCCTTGATTACATATTTTTATCGTAATTTAGCCTAAGTTTTCCAATACTTAAAGAAATTTGTCACACAAAATGATAATGAATAGAAAATTTTTATTACCAAATATAGATAATTACTTTGATATGTAACCAATTTTGCAATCGCTGATTACAAAAATCATTTGTTTTAAGTATTGAAATACATATATAACACAATTTTGCTACTGTAAAATTTTGCAGCCAATGTGCATTTGACAATGTGCCAATATGGAGACATGTAGTGTTGAAACAAAATAAGAAATATAGGTAGTTCAAAAAAACTAAAAAACAAGCTCTAATGATAAAGTAAACTAAAAAGGAAATTGTATGTATAAGTATTAATGATAAATAGTAGAACTATTCTTATTAAATATGTATATTAATGATAAATAGTTGAACTTATTGAATATTTCTAATATTATATGATGTATTTTTCCGGCTCAATTTCAAACCTGACTTTCGCCAAAAACTATTTTTATTTAGAACAATAATTGTTGCGATCAATAACTCTTGTTCAAAGGAGACAGGAAAAAATAATTGAACACACTAAGATGGGCGACAACTAGCTGTTTCACATTCGCTACACTGTTCCTCAGCACCCACTTGTCATTTCGATGAAATTTTTGCAGTCAGGGGGGTTACTCTCTATTGCGATGCGAGAAAAAATCCAAAAATTGGTACTCTGTATTGCGTTTTCGCATTTGATTTTCCCTTTCGCACATTTCATTTTATCGTTCTTCCCTATTGCTTATTTTGTGATACCAGTGTTACATCATTTTTAAACTATTTCGTGAAAAAGTTTGCGCAAAGAGTACAGAATACCAAATTATACTCATCGCATATACCTTGCGCATCGAATTTACTTTCAAAACATTGTTACAAGAAAACATTTTCTTAATTCACTTTGTGTGCTTCTTCTTCCACCACCTGGGGAGTTACTCCCCCATGTGGTGGAAGAAGAAGCACACAAAGTGAATTAAGAAAATGTTTTCTTGTAACAATGTTTTGAATTGTATAAAAGATTACCTTCGTTTTAGAAATTAAAAAAATAAAGACTACAATAACAGAATATAAAGGAATAAAGGGTATAACAATTTGTATCTTGCGGACTTCATATGGCCAGCAAATTGCCGCAACACACTGACCATTTACCTTATTGAGCTATAACAGACGAGAACAATTGTTCTGCAGCTGGTTTGCGAAGGGGGAGATGAAAGTGATATTTTGCCGGTATAATTTTTTCAACCAGCTTTACCACCCTTCTATATTAGCACTAAATATAGGTGTGTTCATTTACTAAAAATTTTCACAAATTTGTATCAATTGTTACTAGAAAGGGATCCCTCAACTAATTTGCCAGGACAGAACGTGAAAAGAGCGTAAAAAAATGAGACAGAAAAATTTAATGAGAAAGTCATAATCTAAATTCGATTGTTCAGCAGAGAAAACATTTTATATAAACGTTAAATATAAACTTTTATATAATATATCTTATTTTTGCAACTAGAGATCGTTTTATTTTTTATAAAAAAATTCAACAGTATTTATTTTCAATATTTCGATAAGAATTCTTATCATTTCTTATTATGAAAATTGATGTTTTTAAAAACAAAGTTTTCAATTTGAAAAATTATTGTCAAAAAATTCCTATATACAAAAAATCCATACACCAAGAAAAATGATTAATTCATACACAAAGAAAATTTTTTATCAATATTATCAAATTGAAAACTTAAAAAATATCTATTTAATTTTTCAGTCGCAAAGCAGCTCTGTGGCTGTGGTCTGTAACTCTCGCCACGAGAAACTTTTCGACTGAACCGTGTGAAATGAAACAAACAGCTGCTTATCTCACTAAACTGTAGCTATAACTTTTTTGGTGAGTAATAGCTGTCACGTAAGGACATTACTCGCCATTTTACAGAAAAACTGTGTCTATAAAACTTTTGCGAAAAAATTTCCCGCTTTCAACTGTCATTATTTCTCGCAAATAAAAAGGTTGTGGGATAGTATTTCAAATAACAATAATCATCATTAAATGAATAATAATATTGATTATCGGCCATGTCACAGAATTCACTTCCGTTCGGAAATGGAATGGTTTTTTAATTCTTCAAAAAACGAAAATTTTAAACTTTTTCGGAATGAAATCAATTCTAAAGGATAATAGTGAAAGGCCAATATAAGCGGCATGCGGCGACGGGCGGCAAAAATGTGACCCATTTATAAAAAATTTGTTTTTTTATAAAAATATTCATACAAAATTTTCAATATATTGAATTTAATTTAATTTGGCAATGCCGTTAAAGGCGGCCGAGCGGCAATGTTGAATGCAATTTAAGTTTTTGCTTTGCCGCTTTAATTTGTCAAACCAAAAAGTAAAGGAACAAAACATAGAATAAAAAAATTAATTTTCTTTATCTTCGGGTTTAAAATTTTTAACAATTAAATTTATTTATTTATTTTTGCGTTAAGAAAGTCGAAATGTTATTTTGTTTAAATTCCGATACATAAATTTTTCTTCAATTAGCCGCGTTTATTTGCCTATATCAAATAAATTCAAGCGGCAAATAGCGGCCCGTTGCCGCATGCCGCTTACATTGGCCTTTCACTAGTTTCATTCTTGCAATTAGGTATGATTTTATTCCGAAAAGTCTTTTACTTTTTTGTTTTTTGAAGAAGTAAAAAAAGAATTCAATTCCGTTTCCGAATGGAATTAAGCTCTGTGACATGGCTGTATATATTTATTTACACAGTTTAGAATGATTGTTTTTTTTTTTATTTTAACTTTCTAATTAATTTTAATTTCCGACCTAACAAAGTATATTGTAATACTTTTATATGTGCTGTTCATAGAACACAGACGAGCACTCGTCTAAAAAATTTTATATGGAAATCACTCAAAAAATTGAGTAAACGATGTTTTTTTTTTCAGAATTCACAAATTGCAATTGCTTTTTAATTTAACAAAATTTTGTACATAAGTATGTATGCATGTATTTGTAAATAAAATGTAAACGTTACTACCCGTCCACACGGGCAATCTGATTGGTAATTATTGCCGTGGCAACTGCCAAAATCGATTGCCGACACAAGATATTTGCGTGTGGACCGCACGAATATGTGTTCAATTGCTGAGCAATTATCTTTGAACATAAGCTGTCAAAATTCACTTATCATCACTGATGTTTATAAACATACATACAAACATACGCTTAATATATAAACAAATGTACAAATGATTATAAAAATGATTTTATCAACAGAAAAATGTAATTAAATACATTTTTATGTTCATAACAAAAAAAGAAATGGAGTGCGCGGAGATTGATGCTTTTAAAGCACTCATTTTTAAAAGAATAAAAAAAATAAAACAATTACAATTAATCAAAACATCGCAACATTCTTTGCCAAAATATCTAAAATTGTGTTTTAAGATATTTACATGTTCGCCAACTAAAAGTACAGCGTTGAACATTAGCAATTTGATGACGTAATTCTGCCGGCGTTATTGCTAGTATTAAGACAGATTGCCTGTGTGGTCGCTCTGTTAGAGCGCTTTTACATTTGGGCAGACAGACGAAGTTTGTAGGTGCTGCAACGAAAATTGTCGGCGGGGGAGAGTATGTAGTACACGGCTCTCTGTACTAGACATTTGTGGACATTTTTTGTTTCTCTTTTTAACTTTTCGCATTTCATATGCTGTTGCTTCATATCATTTTTCTCATATCAACATCAACTTCATATAAGCACACTAACTGTGCTTAAAAAAACAACAACAACAAAAAAGAAACGAAAAGTTTCTGTCTGTCTATTAATTTTTTAAATGTAAAAGGTGTAGGCAAGACCAAAAGAGAAATGAAAAAATGTCTGCCCATCGTCTGTCTATATGTAAATGCAGACTTAGAGTCATACCATACATTTTCTAGAATAGCCGGAGGTTATAATATGACGCCGTCAAATAAAATTACTTAACTTTAGTAATTTTTGGTCGGCGGCGGTACTAATTGTGGCTGGTGCTTTCATTTTTAAAATTGCATGTCGGCATTGTTTTATATTTTCAGACATTTCTAACGCAACGACGTAATCGCTTTGGATAGTTTTCGACATGAGTTACATACGCAGTTTTTTTCTCACTTTTCGAGAAACGATAATTTGTTTCACAAGTTTTCAACGTGAGAACTTCTCGTCAAAGTTACAGAACACAGCCACTGGTCTACAATCTTTACTTTGAATACTGCAACTTACGTTGTTTTTATTACGAATGGTTCAAGTCAGAGGTTCAATTCGTCCGGCTCGCAGCCGGCTAAGAGCCGCCGCCGACACTTTTTTTATAGCCGGCTGACGCAAGCGGCTCGCATCGGCTTATATATGGCAACCGATTTATTTAATTTAGTCGAATTAGCCAGTTAATCTCAAAAATGTTTATTAACTGATAGCAACTGTGTATGTTGAAATTAAACTTGCTAGTGTAAAACACCTTTGTTCAACATGAATATACTAAGTTGGTTTTGAAAAATATTTCATCGATACATTTTTCTGTTTTCGATTTTTTTTTCATTCGTTCAAAAAAAAATGTTATACAATAAGTAATTTTTAATTCCTTGAATACATATTTTTATACTATAATCCAATTGCGATATTATTAACTACAAGCAAGATTCCAACATTACCAGTCTCACCAGCACGCTTCCATCCCCAAAAAATTCTCTAATAAACCTTTATCAGTTATTTCAAATTCTCGACCAATTCGTGATTTCACTTTCAAAATTTCATTTTTGTCTTTGCAACCAATAATTATGTCATCGACATAAACAGCAATAATAACTAAATTATCATTTGTAATCATTTTATACAAACACGGTTCATTCTTGCAACTCTGAAATCCGATTTTTGTAAGAACAGTATTTAACTTCGCATTCCATTCTCTTTCTGCTTGTTTGAAACCATAGATAGATTTGTGAAGTCGTAAAACTTTCGTTGGGTGTAACTCATCTACAAAGCCTTCAGGTTGTTGCATATATATTTCATCATGGAGTTCTGCATTTAAATAAGCTGTGACTACATCTATTTGATGTAAATGCATTTTATGTTCTACAGCTAACGCCAACAACATTCGTATTGTTGCGTATCGAACAACAGGTGAGAAAGTTTCCTTGTAATCAATGCCATACCTTTGACTGCAACCTTTTGCAACAAGGCGAGCTTTATAACGTAAAGCTTTATCTTCATGACTTTTCTTTAAAACATAAACCCACTTACATTTTATTGCTTTATGCCCTTCAGGAAGTTCTGTCAGTGACCATGTGCACTTTTGTTGCAAAGACGACAATTCTTTCTGCATTGCACCTCGCCACTTGTCGCACTGTTTACTAGATAATGCTTCTTTAAAATTTTTAGGAACTTGTTTTTCCTCCACCACATTATTTAGTACATTTGCTATTTTTCTCGGACGCCCAGGTTTGCTTATTATTTTTGGTCTTCCAACACTACGTTTCGTACTTGAATTACTTGTTTCTTCACTAGTATCCTCGACTGGAGAAGTAAATCCATGAAAATCCTCAATATCAAAGTATTCTTCTGAATAGCAATCTTCATTATTTACAATTGGAGCGCTGTATGTTTCATCAACCTCTATTATTGTATCTTGAATTTCATCTTCAGCATTTAACTCTTTACTTCTTATTAAATCTTGGAACGAAATAAATTCATTGCTTGAACCATTTTCTACTACACTTTGCAAAAAACGTTCATCAAATAACACATCTCGGCATTCAATTACTTCACTGGTTTCTTTGTTATATAATCTATATGCTTTGGACACAAACGAATAACCCACCATTATTAATGAAGTTCCTTTTTTATCAAACTTGTTTTTTCGCTTCTTGTTTAATGCAACGGCAATTGAACCAAAAATCTTCAAATGTTTAACATTAGGTTTTCGACCAGTCCAAACTTCATAAGGCGTTCTGTTTTCTAAGCTTCTTGAAGGACATCTATTTCTTAAATAAGTCGCTGTTGATATAGCTTCAGCCCATAACTTCTGATCAAGACCGGAATCTATCAATAAACATCGGGCCATTTCTACCAATGTTCGATTATATCTTTCCGCAACTCCATTTTGTTGTGGCGTATATGGAACGGTTAACTGACGCTGAATACCACAATCCTCCAAATACTGACTCAGAACCTTATTGATGTACTCTCCACCATTGTCACTTCGTAATGCCTTTATTTTCATACCAGTTTGACGTTCTACCAAGCTTTTAAATATTTTAAACTTCTCAAAAAATTCACTTTTTCTTTTCAAAAAATATATCCAAATATTTCTTGATTTATCATCTATAAAAGATAAAAAATATTTCGAACCGCCAAGAGAATCTACATTCATCGGACCACATAAATCTGAATGAATCAAATCGAGAATTTTATCAGATTTTTGTTCAGCTTGCTTCGGAAAAATAGCTGTATAAATTTTACCAACCATGCATGTTGTACACTGTTCATGAGATTCCTTACTCAAATTCAAACCAACCACCATTTCTTTATTTGCCAAATTTTTTAAACTTTGATAATTAAGGTGACCAAATCTTCTATGCCACATTTGATTAATGTTTTTTACACAATTTAACTGTTCCTTTATTTTTTCTGCTTCAAACATAAACAAATTATTCTCTCTTTTAACATGAATTAGTATATTTCCATCTTCATCGAATATGTATGCCCCCTTTCGATTAAATTTGACTGTTCCGCCGTATTGTACAATTTTATTTACAGAAACAAAATTACCTTGCAAATCTGGTGAATATAACACATCCTTAAATGTTATATTATGGCCGTTAATTTTTATTGTCACAGCACCTTTTCCCTTTGCGTATATTGATTTATTGTTTGCCAATGATATTATGTCATTATTATCTTCAAATGTTGTAAACAGCTTACGATCAGAGCTCATATGGCTGGTAGCTCCACTGTCAACGCACCAAAGCGAAGAGTTTTTATTTATATTATTTGCTATTGCAATTAACGAAAACGATTTGCTTTCACCTTTCGCTGTACATCTATTTGCATAATGACCCTTCTTTCTGCAAATAAAACAATTACCCTTAAAATTTTTCCCATTGGTTGCATTCTTTAAATTTTTGTGCTTGTTAAAACTCTCCTTTTCAAATGCACGAAATGCTTGTTGATTATTCGATTCTTGAAACTCTTGATTATTGCGTCTTGAAGCTTCTTCTAAAAGTTTAAGTTTAATCGCAGATATTGAAGGCAATGCATCTCTTGTTTCAATTATCATTACAAAATTTTCGTAATCTTTTGGTAGACTTGAAAGCAGGATTATTGCAAGCAACTCATCTTGTATTTGTATACCTACTTCATTTACTTTTTCCACAATATTTGAAAAACTATTTAAAAACTCCACCATATTGACACTTTCCTTCATATTAAGATTCAAAAGCTGTTTATATAAACTAACTTTCTGAATAGGGCCGCTAGGTTTATATATTTCCCTTAATTTCAACCAGGCTTCATTGGATTTTTAATTTTTTATAATCCGCGACACTTATTCTTTACCCAAATGCTCTGCGCCCATAACCTGTTGGAATCTTGCTTGTAGTTAATAATATCGCAATTGGATTATAGTATAAAAATATTTATTCAAGGAATTAAAAATTACTTATTGTATAACATTTTTTTGAACGAATGAAAAAAAAAAAAAAATCGAAAACAGAAAACAGAAAAATGTATCGATGAAATATTTTTCAAAACCAACTTAGTATATTCATGTTGAACAAAAGTGTTTTACACTAACAAGTTTAATTTCAACAGTGTAAAAGGTAAGATTAATTTAAGTACCATACGCGAGTTGAATTCTAAAAATTTCCGTTATTCATACAATATTATAAAAGGTGTAGCCAAGCAACCAGATTTACATCAAATGTTGATTAGAGAAATGCCAAAATTTATATAAAAAATAAAATCTGTTCATTTTGCACGAAGGTTGCTTGCAGTGCAGGTTCTTGCTGTTGTTAAAATAGGTTTCATTTTAAACTCATATAAACCGTGAAGGCAGTAGTGTGAGAATATATCAATAAAAAGTGAAATAAAATGAAAATATTGAATTAAACGCAATCAAAAAGTGAAATAAAATTAAAATTTTTTATAATGCCACAAAAGTGTATAAATACATATTTTTTTCAAGAAAATAAAAACATTATTGTAGAATCTTTGTCAGATTCTGATGAACAAAGTGATGATAATGCTAAGAATTGTTTCCCGGCTTCGGCTGACAATTCTTACTGCAGCATGCTTTTAAAACAAAAAAAAAAAAAAAAAAGAAGTTAAAGAAGCTGCAAATTTTGTTTGTGAAGGAGGCCAATCCGAGTGTTGGAATTATTTTGGTTTTCTCCACATTCGTGGAAAGAAAGTTGTGGAAAATTACAGATTTTGTCTTTAGTCGTTGTCTTAAGTCGTAAGTAATCATTTGCTTTTTAATGTGATTATGTATGTAGTTAACCATTTAACAAAATTAACCATAAAATATTTCTTTAAAAATATGTTTTAACTGCCTTATTTAAAAAAAAAAATCAAAATTTTTTTTAAATAAGGATGTTAGAAATTTATTAACCTTTTAAAAAATGTGATTTGATAAAACTTTTTCTAAAAGTAAACATTAACGATCTTATTTATAAAAAATATTTCATATTTATTAAGCTTTTATTAGACAAATTTTGTATAGAAATGTGTGCAATAAGAGTTTAATAAACATGAAATAACATGGCAGTAAGATGATACATTTTCAAAAAAGCACCATTTTAAAAATGCACTAATATGGAAAGCAACTTGTTTTAAGTAATTTTTTCATTTAAAAGCTGGTTTTTCACAAGTACTTAACAAATAGATTTTAAAAGGCAACCTTTAAAAGACTTAGTTTACAAAAAACAGCTTTTTGAAAGTACTTCATATCAAAGCAAATTAGAGTACAGAAAGGTACCATTTTAAGTTCGTTTATTCAGGTGGTTTTTTAAAATTTAAGTTTTCATTAGTTATTTTTCGAAAAAAAAATTTTTTTTTTATATTATATTTTTGTATAAGTTTTGTTAAACAATGTCTTTTAATTAATGTACCATATAGTTTAAAATTAATAAAGAATATTAAAAATTTGCTATATATATATATGTATCTTAAACAGTTTTTCAAAAACAACGTCAACATCGAATTAAATAAATCATCTCCGATCAATTCACGACACAGATTTAAAATCGATTAATCATAAAAAGAATAGCCAAATGACTGGAAAAGCATTGAACTTATATACAACAAAAACCAACAAATTTCAGAATGCCAGAAGACTTGCTGAAATGTGCTGCATGGATTTACAGCCGTTTGCGATTGTCGAACGTGAGGGTTTCCAAAAATTTGTTAAGTATTTCGACCCAAATATAAAATTCCCATCTTCGTATTCCATTTCTACCACGGCTTTAAACGATGTATATGATTTATATTATAACCGAGTTAAACATATTTTAAAAAGTTCTCCTCATGACAATACCATGGTTTTTGACATGTGGTCCGATAAATATAAGAGATTGTCTTATATTAATTTCAAAATTCATTTTTGCCAAAATTTTCAATTAAAAGTGTTAACTTTGAAAACAAAAATTTTTACTGGATCACACACAAGTACGGCAGTTCTTTCCAAACTTGAAGAGGTGTTAGAAGAATTTGGCTTAATGGATAAAAAACTTTCCGCTGTTACTGATGGTGGCAGTAATATTGTAGCTGCTTTAACAAAAAATGTATTGTACGATACGGTTGCTATGCACATAGTCTTCACCGTTTTCTTAGCCATGATGTCCTTAATAATGTAGAGTTTCACCATCTAAATCAAATAATAGGCAAACTCAAAGCTATTTGTCGTAGTCTTATGTATCGCACAGATGAACTCACAAAACTCCAAAGCTTGAAAAATCAAGATGGTATTGCCAAAATTATTTTAGAGGCTCAAGAAACAGTTTTAAATTTGGAAAATGAAGAAAGATTTTCAATTGATGAAGAAATAGAAAAAACTCTCAGCTTTGGGTCTAATACAACACTAAAAAATTCTGTGTCTACAAGATGGAACTCTTTATTAACGAAGCTCAAAAGCTTCGTTAAAAATATTGATATCGTTAATATTGCTTTACTTAAGGCTAAAAAGGAATCACTAATTATCCCACAAATGGAAAAAGACATTATAAAAGAATATACTGGCTTCTTGCAAATTTTTGAAGATGCTACAAGAAGATAGGCCAGCAGTATCCAACAATTTCCACTTGCATTTACTTTTATGAAAAAATAATGTCTGCTTTGCAAGAACTAGAAAACGATTCTTGTTTCGAATTAACAATAAAGTTGTGTAGTTTCTCCAGAACCAATTTTCCAAAGAGATTTAAAGTATTAAAAATTCATTTGTTGGCTGCAATATTAGACCCTTGTCAAAAAAAATTGGCTACTCTTAGAAAAATATTTAAAAAAGATTTCAAAACATAGCAATATGCCATATAACGCACCTTTAGAAGTGGATTCAGAACATCCAGTTTCAAAGGAACAGCTTTTGCTGGAAGAAATTTTGAAATTTAATTCCGATGATGAAATGCCTTGCAGCAGCAGTGCTATTGTAGAGCCTTGTCAGAAAAAAAGTGTGAGTAGTTTTAAGATACCTCTTATAAATAATATATGGTAAATACATATGTATGTATATTTATTTTTTAGAAACTTTCTGATACACGACAACAAATGTTGGCGTTTGTATCTTCGGCACAGAGAAGTAACGAAAATGACACACTTAGAATAGAAATACAAAAGTATTTATCCATTGAAGTAGAGGAGAGTGAAAATATGGATTGGTGGCAGCAGCATAAAGGTGTAAGTAAGCAACTCCATTAGCTAATTTTATACGTTAAAAACTGCTAATAATGTATAAATATGTATATATTTAAATTTATCTATTGAATTAAGAAAAATGTTTATTTTGTTAACTTAGTTCCTACTGCCTGGCTCACAATGTCATTTTGTAAACGTTTGTCATAATATTTACGGTCAAAAAATCTGCTCCGATCGGTTTATAAACTTTATTTTTAATTAATCTTGTATCATTTGCCTTGTCTACCTCCGATATATCCGTTAATTGAATAATAGTTGACTATAAGTCACTTATTTTTAGTATAAAATATTAGCGATCATTAACGAAACGACATTGTGAGCCAGGCTGTTAGTTTTCGTTGGTTTTTAAGTATTTCAACATAAAATGGAAACTCTTTTCAGAATCTTTAAATAACATACATATTAATGCACATACATATACATATGTACATATATATTTCGTTTAAAAACTAAAATTTTTAAAATAAGCCAAGTATATCTATATAAAGTACATGCAACTCGTAAACAATATAAAAACCACAGGTATTTTGTTCGTGTAAACAAATTATTTGCAGTTTAATATTATAATAGCTGCTAATATTTATAGCAATTAAAAAATATATTCAGCTCTGTTATTTGATTTGTAAAAATGTTTAAATAAGTGAACAAATCGGGCTCTTGCATGTACTTAATATGTATAGATTGAATTTGAAAATAAGTATGCTAAACTATTTTGTTTTTTTAACTGTATTAGCATAAGTTTGTAAAAATATCTATTTAGATTTTCCCGAATGTATCCAGGTTAGCTAATAAATTATTTGCTTGGGGATCCCGGCAACATCAGCATCGTTTGAACAGGCATTTTCATCTGCAGGTTCTTGCATCAATGAAAAAAGAAGCAGGTTGAATCCATCAACAATAAAAAACCAACTTTTCATCCATGACAACATGAAGGTGATAACAATTTAAACTTGTTTTTGGCATGATTATTAAAACTTTATTCATTTCAATTACAAATGTACATATAAATAAGATAAATATAAACAATTAAGTTTTTTATTCGCTATTTAAGCTTCTAACATTTATACCAGTAAAAAATTATAAACAGTTTGAGAATATCTTTCAAAAATGTCCAAAGTCTACTGATGATTTGGGTAGTTCCTATGAAATGTCAACATATAGATAGCTGGGAAACATAGAAAACAAGCTGTTTATAATTTTTTACTAAGATAAATATAAGTATAGTATTGTACACACATATATGTTTATATATAAAAAAGAGTAACTAATTACATCGGCTTTAGCCGACTTTCAGCCGCCGCCGATGTTTTTTCACTCAGCCGCCGCCGCCGACAAATTAGCGACGAATTGAACCTCTGGTTCAAGTGTCCAAAATTTTTACGTGTCATTTTGCGTTAAAAACGCACTGTGTTATATGCACACAGTAAGACAATCTTGCTGTTATATATTATACACACTGTCTAAAGAAAAAGAAACATTTCGTTTTATAAAATTTACTGCTTTTAGGGAGTGGTTTGCTATTAATCGATCAAGCCACGTTTGTTAAATATTGTGATAAATGCTACGGTTTTGGTAATTGAGAAATGACCAAATTAAATAAATTATGAAGTTTTTTGTTTGATTGTGTAATAGGTAGTCGTTTAAAAGGCTGTTTCATTATCGTGTTTTTAATATAAATTTTATAATACAAAATAGGTTTTTGAAAATAAAAGGAAAAAAATTCAAAATTCGGTGCGTTTTCGTTGAAAAAAGGCTCTTTTTTCCTCCATTTTGGTGTGTTTTGAAAATTGAAAGTTGATAACGCTGAGTAAGAGCAGTGTTGTTTAGAACATTTTCGAAGTGTTTTGCTCCAAAACACTTAAATTGAGGTGTTTTGCTATTTTCAAAAATGTATGGGAAAACATGTTCATTTCTTTTGAGCAAAACACGTGTTTTCGAGCAAACCAGCTATATGGAAACACACTATTAATTCAAAAATTCCATACAAAATTTTACTATCAGAACGTTAAATATGTGATGTTACCGATATTGACCGTGCAAAATAAAACATTTTTGCCTAGCATTGGCTGGACTTATGTCCAGTCTAGCCAATGCTAGACAAAAATTTTTTATGTATTTAGCATTAAGATTTTAATACTTATTGTTAGTTCAGTTTGTGAAGATTCAATAAATAATTGAATGAGAAAAAAAAATTTTTCTAAAATTCATTTCAAAAACATTTTAATTTTTTGTTAATATGCACAAAAAAGTTTAGGCAAGATCAAAGGAGAAATGAAAAGTGTCTACCTTTCGTCTATCTTCATGTAAAAGCGGGCTTTGTAAACATAACCAAAGCTTCAAAAGTTTTAGCGCAAAATAAGAACATTTAATGACAGTTTGTGAAGTCGCAGCCGTCATTTCCAAAAGTTTAAAATTCAAATGCACGCGTTCTTATGAGATATATTGACGACAGCACAGCTACACGACTACAGGACCACCGTTGTAGCTATCGCCAAATTAGATTTATTTCTATTTTTGTTGGCTACAAAAGCTTTGTTAATGATGTTAATGTATCAAGCAAAGTCAAATAAATTAGCGCTTTGAGAACAAATTCACAAAATGTATTCATAAAAATGTTAAACAGTTATTCAAATCATTTTTAGAGGTGTAGTGAGAAGTTGATGATAAAAGACGTATTTTTTTATAAAAATTTCTATTAATTAAACTTCTGCTACATTTATATAAAAAATATTTATTTTAACAAATTAAAAAAAATGAATAATTAACAAGAGGAAAAAAATTAATGTAATGAAAAAATTATAAGAAAATATTGTATAGAAAATCTATGAAGCATTGATTACAAATTTGTTTTATAGAACAAGTTAAAAATTAAACAAGTTGCCACACTATTCCCCTTCCAGTGACAACGATACTTTTTGTATAAGCTTTTGAGGGGTTGAAAATTTAAAGTGAAGCTCGTTGATATCAATACTCTCATGTTCTACATAAGCTGGCTTAAGTCGATCGATGGTAACTGTATCCTCTCTGTTATTGTAACATATTTTAAAATATTTTTCTTTTCGTTCAATTATCTTGAATTGGCCACTATATTTGCATGAAAGTGGTGGATAACTCGCATCATTTTTTACCCAAACATAATCAGATTTAAATAAATCTTTATTTATGAATGTCTTTTGGCAATTGTGATTTGAAACCTTCTGAGGTTGAAAATTGTGAACAATTTGCTTTAAATTGAAAAAAAAACTGTACAATCATCAGATTGAGTTGACGGTTCGAAAAAATCTCCAGGAGGATGTATTGCATCTCCATAAAGCATTTCTGCGGCCGAAGCTTTGAATCTTCCTTATACGCAGCACGAATACCAAGTAATGCAGACGGTAGTACTTTAGTCCATTGAATGTTATTTTCACAAGTCAGGGCGCTTTTGAGAGTTCGATGAAAACGTTCAATCATCCCATTTGCTTGCGGATGGTAGGACGTGGTGTGTTGAGATTTTGCTCCGATAAATCTACAAAAATCATGAAACTGTTTTGAAGTGAACTAACGTCCTCTATCAGAAATAATTCTCTTAGGGCATCCGTATCTTGCAATCCAGTTATCATAAAAGCATCGGCATATTGATTCAGATGTAATTTCATGTAGTGGAATTGCTTCAGGCCATTTCGAAAATCGATCAGTCATTGTAAAAATATATTCTTCGGATGGCGGTAGAGGACCTACGATGTCGATATGAACATCAGAAAAACGACTTGAACTTAGTTTAAACTCAGCATATGGAGATTTTTTATAACGGGTAATTTTTCCTTTTTGACACATTTGACCACTTATTACAATTCTTGTTCATACAAGGCCACACGAAACGATCAGCAACAAGTTTTCTTGAGGCTCGACAACCAGGATGAGAGAGATTGTTTAGTGAATCAAATGATGATTTTCTAAACTGTTTTGGAAGATAAGGTCTAGATTTGCCTTGGGAGACATCACAATATACTGCCAAATTAGTGTAAGGAATTATTGTTGACTGTAATCGAAGATTAGAAGTAGAGTGTAGAAGATTTTGAAGTTCTTCATCAGAATCTTGGGCTTCTGCCAGTTTTACGTAATCGATAGCATTAATCTCATTTATCAGCAACTACGTTGTTCTTACGAGCTATGTGCGAAATCTTTGTTGTAAACTGTGCAATAAAATCTAAATGTCGGTATTGCCGAGGTGAAGCTTTATTTGGGTTTTGGTTAAAAGCACACGTCAATGGTTTGTGATCGGTGAATAACGTGAAATCTCGACCTTCAAGTATATGTCGAAAATGTTTGATGGCACTGTATGCCGCCAAAAGTTCACGGTCATATGTACTGTATTTAACTTCAGCTGTGCTTAACTTCCTTGAATAGAAAGCAAGAGGTTGCTAGTCGGAGTTTAAGTCCTGCTCTATTACAGCACCAATTGCAAATCAGAAGCGTCAACTTTCAATCCAAGTTCGGCATTTTCTATTGGATGTGCTGGAAGCGCTGCATTCGAGATATCTTCCTTGCACTTAATAAACGCATCTTCAGCTCTTTTTGTCCAAACTACCGGTCGTTTATTGTTCTTTTTCGCACCTTTCATAAAATCATTTAGAGGGGCTTGAACTTTTGCTGCGTTTGAAATACATAAATCGACGATAGAAATTGATCATGTAAATAAATCTTCTTAATTCCATTATATTTCCTGGTTTTTTGTAGCCTAAAATTGCTTGAACTTTTTCGGATGTCGGTGTACTACCAAATTCATTGATGTGCAATCCCAGAAAATCTATCTCAGAGGAACCAAATTCACATTTAGCAGGTTGTATAACTATACCATATTCACGAAAACGAGAGAATACAATTCTCAGATGTTCTAAATGCTCACTTTCCGTTTTTGAAGCAATAAGCACATCGTCAATGTAGACAAATACAGAGCGTACACCACGTAGAATTTCATCCATCAAGCGTTGAAAGCTTTGAGTTTCGAAGTCCAAATGGCATTCAAAGAAATTCGTAAAGACCAAAAGGCGTAATAATGGCTGTTTTGCATATATCGTCAGGATTCATTTTAATTTGATGATATGCCCGCATCAGGTCTAACTTTGAAAAAAATTTGCACCCATGGAGTGAGGCTGAATAATCTGTTATGAACGAAATTGGATATCTATCGGGGACTGTAATTTTATTTAAAAATCTATAGTCGCCACAAGGCCTCCAGTCACCGTTAGTTTTTTTAACCATGTGTAATGGGTTTGACCAATTGCTTTTAGAAGAACGTATAATATTGTTGTCCAACATAAATTGAAATTCTAGTTTAGCAAAGTTAAGTTTCTTCTTATCTAGCGGTCTTGCCTTGGCGTATACAGGAGGACCAACTGTTTCTATATGATGAAAAATCCCACGCTTCTTGTCTCCAATGGACAAAGATACATTGTGGGTTTCAGGGAATTCTTTTAAAAGTCGTTGATACTGTGACTGATTCTCGCAGATTGTAGAAAGACCTAGAGAAGGTTCATTTGTTACCTTTGCCTTAGAAAATAAAAGCGTTGTTCCGTCAACCAACCTTTTGTTTTTCAAATCGGGTAACAGATTAAAATGGTTTAAGAAATCTGAGCCGAGTATACATTTGGTTACGTCAGCAATTAGAAAGTTGTAAAGTGGATGTGCCAAAAGTTTTTATTGATGTTCCATTTGCGGCGAAGAGTGTGTTAGAAAAAATTGAACCAGTACCCTTGATTTTATGACCCTTTGGAATCACAGAAATATCAGCACCAGAGTCGATAAGAAAAGTCTTCCTTGAAAGTGGATCTTGAATAAAAAAGCGGCTTGAATTTATGCTGTTTACATCGGCAGCCGCACTTTCCGATGTAGAAACTAGTTTTTTGGAAAGGAACAAGGGCTCTTACACTTTGTTGCATTGCTTCCAAATCGATTGTGGTACCAACAATATTTGGAATTTATCTCTTCAAACTTAGTTTTTGCTTTCCTTCTGTGTGGGGTATTACTACGACTGCGACTTCGATTAACAATCCTAAAACTTCTTTCTAAAGCTTCAATTCTTGAAGAAATATCTGAGTTTTCCATACCCACACTCGAAATATCCGCTGGCTGAATCATGTCAATAATTTTGTCAGCCTGTGCTGCCAATTTATTAACATCTTGCTGTTCACTTATTGCAAGAATAGCTCGGACATTTTCTTGCAGCTGGTCAAGAAAAATGGATCGAATAACTTTTTCCCCAACTTGTCCTTGACCTAAATTCTAAATTGTGCGCAAAAATTGTGCTGGCTTTTGATCCCCAAGAACTTGACCACTCAACAGACGCTTGAGTTTCCATTCATCAGACTCAGAAAATAAGTTGATAATTCTCAGTTTTAGCGCTTTATACTTTATTTTCTGATTGTTTGTCATTCAGCACATCGCTAACCAAATCTAGAGTAGCTGGATCAATATTCGCTACCAAATAACGAAATTTTATCGGATCCGATGTAATTCGTTGCAAGCTGAAAATGGTTTCAACCAGAAAAAACCATACCTTTGGATTCTTCTGCCAGAAAGGAGGAAATTTGATTGCTGAAGATGCATCAATCTGAATGTTGGGATGTTCGTTACTTCTTTCGGGAATATCCCGCTGTCTTGTCGGAAGTTCATTTCGAATCCCACCATCGCCTGCTCCTTGTGATGGAGAATGAAACAAAGCCATAATTCTTCTTGATCGGGGTCACCAATTTGTAGTGAGAAGTTCATGATAAAAGACGTTTTTTTTTCATAAAAATTTCTATTAATTAAACTTCTGCTACATTTATATAAAAAATATTTATTTTAACAAATTCAAAAAAATGAATAATTAACAAGAGGAAAAAAATTCATGTAATGAAAAAATTATAAGAAAATATTGTATAGAAAATCTACGAAGCATTGATTACAAATTTGTTTTACGCTGCCATTACACAGGAAAGTACTTTCATGAAATTTCTGTATACGTATTACAAATAAAAATTTCAATGAAATAGACGACTTTCATGAAAATTTATTGTTCGTCTACACCAAGGCGACTTTATACAGGTGAATGCAAGCGGAAAGGCGAATTCAGTACTATGTATTTTGTTATTGTAAAACATATCGTGAATGTCATAATCTAAATTCGCCTAAGATTGCTCAGCAGAGAAAAAATTCTATATAAACGTTAAATATAATCTTTTATAATTGTTTGTAATTAAAATCACAGATTATATTACTTTTTCACTTTTAAATTCACACAAATTTCTTGAAATTGCACTAAATCATGCAAAAAAACCTTCAGATTAAAATGGCGCGAAAAAGTTTGTAAACAAAAGAAACAAAATTTGACAGTCTCATTGGAAAAAACGCGAGAAGCAAAAAATAATCACCTGTGCTGTTAAGTTCACCTGGTAATGAATTCGCCTTGGTCTACACAGGAAAGTGAAAGTACATTTTTAAAAATGTCGCCGAGGCAAAGAGTTGCAAAATTTGCCTCTGCTTCTCTACACTTTTATTTTGTTTGCTAACTAATCAGAGTTGCCGAACTTATTACATACACAAATTTATGAGGCAATAGTTGAAAAAACTTATCATTATAAATTTTTCTATGAAATTATTTTTATAAAAAGACTTTAATTGTTTTCTTTATGTATTAAATATACAATACAATGACAAATGATCATAATTATTTTCATAGACTTACAAAAGAAGTTAATTTTATAATTATTATTTTACTACAATACTGCAACTTTGTATAATTCTTTGTATGTGGCAGCAATGTTTAGTAATTTGTCATTTTACTTTCAGAAAACGTCAAAAAATTTGTTTCATGAAATTTTTGATGAAAGCTGAGTGGAAAGTAAGCAAAATGAGAGTGTGTTAGTAAAAAAAGTGTGAATGTATTGCAACAAGTTAAAAATTAAACAAGTTGCCACAGAGGTAACACGATAAAACTGTATTCATAAAAGAATTTTAAGTTCAAATGTTCTGTTTAGCACTCTTTTCAGTCAACCGTTTTTAATACTGATTGTACCCTTTTCTAAGTTTTATTTTTATTTTATTTATTGTGAAAATTCTTATTTAAATTTAAAAACTTGTTTATTAATCATATATACGATGTTTTTGATAAAAATAATTGGTATTATTTGAATGTCGGATAATTTTAGTTTTGTGTATTTATTAAAAGAAAATATGGCCTAAAAGAAAAAGTAATCAATTTTAGATTTCTGATAAGCAATTACACTTTATATACTTTACCCCTTTTTATACCCTTCACAAAAATGTTAAGGGTATATATAAGTTTGTGATTCCGTTTGTAATTTCTACAGTTTTTTTTGCGACCCTATAAAGTATATATATATATTCTGATTCAGAATTAATGGAAAAGTCAATTAAGCGATGTTCGTCTGGCCGCTGCTGAAATACCGTTTCTGAGAAAACCATTAGACTTATAAACTTTTTTCTTTCGCCATTCTTTTACCCCATCGATTCATGGATTTGCTATTGAAATTCAGTAATATCGGTTCACATATAGCTGAGATATATCCAAAATTCCGAAAAAATCCATTTTTTTGCAATTTTGTATGGAAATGTTTGAAAAAAAATTGTTTGTTTTGCTTCAAACTTCACACACTCATTAAGCATGGTGACTAAAAGACAAATTTTTTTTTTTTTAAATATCGGTCAATATATACCCGAGATATAGCCCAAATCGGGTTTTTCATGAAAATGTCGCGTAAGCGAACTGAAACAACTTTTTTTGCTCAAAAGCAGTTTTGGTTATGAAATAAGGTGATATAAATATGGAAAATGAAAATTTCCGATATCGGTCCATATGTACCCGATATATAGCCTAAACCGGGTTTGTCATGAAAATGTCGCGTAAGCGAACTTAAAAAAATGTTTGTGCTCAAAAGCAGTTCTGGTAATGAAATAAGGTTATTTAAATATGGAAAATGCAAATTTCCGATATCGGTCCATATATACCCGAGATATAACCTGAACCGATTTTTCCATTAAGGTTACTAAAATACAGAAAATAGAAAATTCCGATATCGCTTCATATATAACCGAGCATATTTTGTTCACATTTTTAAATATACTATACATATACGTGGCTATCGTGAAGGGTATTTTAGATTTGGCCCAGCCGAATATACCACACTCTTACTTGTTCATTTTATTATTACTAAGATTTTGTTTATTAATTCGTAAAAAATGTACATTAGTGATGTGTAAAAAAAGGAAACAATAAAAAAAGTTCGTTTTCATATTTTCTTCCATGCGCAAGCTAACACAATTGATGAAAATTTCATTATCAATCATTTTTATTATTCAATTGAAAGACAAGATGAAATTAACATTTATATATTTGTTTTAATATTGATTTTCATAAAAACCATCAAAAATATATGTTTGCATATAATAGTCATGTGAACTAGTAAAAATGTTTAGTGTAACACTATGACTCAGATGAGAATTGTAACACTGCGTTTAGACATACAAGTAACTTGTTACAAGTTGTGTGTACATATTAACAACCAATACATCGAAAAAAATAATAAAAACACTTGCAATTTGCACGATTGTTTACACACTCAAGTGCAAGTTCATTTTCAAAATGTCGTCGAAGACAAACGTTGTACGCCTTTGTACTACATGCGCTTTTAATGTCTGTGCTGCCAAAGTTTTAGCATAGCAATATTACAGGGGAATATATAATAAATTTGTATTCCAAATAAAAAATAAGTTATAGATGTTTATTTATTTTCGTGTTTTTATATTATGTTTTCGGCATACAATTAAAAATTTTAATATTTTAAAAAAATTTCCTTGAAAAATACCCATTAAGGTTAAAATGAAAAATCTATTGGCAACACTGTTTGTTTCTGCTTGCATGCAAGTGAAAAAATCACTGCCAACCAAAATCAGTTGCAAGTGAGGCTACTATATACTTGCAGGTGTGTGAATGTTTAGTAAAAATATGGGTATGTATTGGGTTTTTTGCACTTGCACTTGCGTGTGTAAACATTGAGTAAATGATAACTATATTATTATTAATTGCTTTTGTAAAAAATGCAATCCTGTTCCAATAAAAATTTTATTGTTTAAATAAATTTTTCAAAGTGTTATGTTGTGAAATATATTGCCATACTATGTGTCACACTTCTTTATTTGCATTTTTCCATAAGCCGAAACAAAAATTTTTGGGTTTTTTTTGTTCGTTAGTGTTTTATTTATTTATTTTTGTTGTTATTATTGAAACAACAATAGTTTTTGTAACTTTTATGTAACAAAGTATATTATTCCAAATGGAAAATGTTTAATAATAGCTCTTTCTAAAAAATACTTCCATATATAGGTTTTAAAAAAATGGGATTATATTTAAATTACTTTAGTATTCAAATAGTTCATTGCATTTTCTTACTCTTCAACTAGGTGATAGGTTTAGAAACAGCTAAAAAAAACTATAAGTGGCTCCATTGAAATGCAAACAAGCAGCTGTTTATATATCACAGGTTTTAATTTTAATTGTGGATCTTGATTGTGATTTGCAAATATTTAATTTTTTATGTGTATATACATTATTACATCGAATACTAAGTAGCTTGCATTATTTTAGCAATAGCTACTATAGAATTTTCTAAATATCCCTCAGCCATTTTGTAAGCACAAAAAGCTTTTTGATATTTGGAACTAGAGAAAAAAACAATTACAGCTGTTTATTATGTAGCTGCCGCTTTCAATATAATTATGTAGTTGGCTGCAGACTACATTTGTAGCCAGCGGCATTTGTAGTCGTGTGTTCGTGTAGCCTGCTGTCTCGAATGTGTTTAATGCTATAGACGTATTTTCTCTGAGAAATGTTTGAAGTTGCGGTCGTATTTTGTTTCATTATTACTTCTACACGTGACAATTCTGTGCGATTGAATTTGTGGTTCTCATCTTGGATATCGGAAGTGTAGCCACTATGTACGAGGCCCACTAGATTAAAAAAAAATAGTGCTCTTTTTGCAACTCTGTATAAAAGTCTGCAAATCACCAAAGACTGATTTCATTTGCGTACAAATGAAATTCTGTATCAAATTGAAATCATAGCAAACGTTAGTCGTGGGACGAGTAATGATTTAATTAAAATTATTTATTAAAAGAAAATATTTCGTTGTATTCATGTGTCAAATAAAAATGAATTGTGATAAATAGAGCACAGTATAACAACATAAATACAGTATAGTTTTATCATGTAAGTAGATATGTATTGATACATATGTACTACCATAAACAAACGCAGTGAAAGATATTGGTTTTGTCATCATCGTATTTAATAATAAAGCGAGAAAATATAAACATTTTAAAAATGAAGGCAGATAAAAAAGCATATCCAAATTTGGAAACAATGTGCCGATTGTGTTTAAAAGAAAATGCTGGAACGATTGGCATATTTGCTAATGAAGGAAGTAGTGACAAATATACAGCATTATCTATACCAACGCGCATAATGATTTGTGCCGCGCTTGAGGTGCAACGATCTGATGCTTTTCCTAAAAAAATATGTACTGAATGTCGGTTCCAATTAGAAAAATCTTATTATTTTCGAAAACTTAGTCAATGTGCTGATGCTAAATTAAGAAAGCACATGCGTCTAATAGGAATGGGTAAAACAAGTAAAGTTTTTGATGCAAAGTTGGAAGAAGATGACGATGATGACCTGGAATTTCAAGATTCCCTCACTTTTATAAAAGAACAAGAACAACTGCAAAAAGAAAGGGAAAAGCTAAAAATTGACAGTATCATTAATGAAATTAAGTTACAAAATGAGCGGGATTTGGAAAAAGTAAGAGAAAATTTAAGAAAAACATTTCGTCAGGAATTAGTTCATGAAATAAGAGATGAACTACGCGGGGAGCTGCAGTTGGAAATTAAACATGAGCTAGAAGAAAGTATAAGAAAAGAAGTTACTGAGCAATGTATAACACAAGCTAAAGACTCTCTGCGTTCAGAAGTAAAAGAAGAATGTAGGCAGTTGGAAATGAAAAGTCTTTTGGAAGATTTGCAAACATTTCTTATGAATAAGAACAAATTATCGGAAACTGCTGAATCAACCAACGTTGCAGTTCTAAAAAGAAATTTATCTGCAACGAAAAACGAGTCTCCGTCGAAAAATAAATGTATTTCACAGAATTCATCATCTAAAGTAGAAGTTGTTCATATGGAAGTTCAGCTTAACTGTTCGAATCCCGAAAAAGATATTTTAAACGAAAGCACCAAAGAAGTTGACCGGCATAGAAATGACGAGGAATGTGATAGCGAAGGTAACTTCTTAGTTTACGACGCTGAAGAATGTTTTGAGGTACAAAAGAAAAATATGGAAGATAAAATTGAATATGACGATAACGTCACCAATGAGGTAGAATACGAAGATGAATTCATGGAACCTACTTTTGTTTCGTATGAAAAGCTTAACGAGGAAATTGCTGACACTAATGAAGACTCTGGTGGAAATGAATCAACAACATCATACCGAAGTGAGTAAAGTATTTATGTACGAATTGATAGTAAGAAAAAGGATGTGTTTACGTGAAAAAACTAAGAGGTACATCATTTTTGGCTATTGGATTTTGCTATATGTTATTAATGTTTAAACATTGCAACCAATGTTATTTACACAAACGTATTTTGACACCTTAGCCAATATTTTTATTATTATTGTTTACTGAAGTATATGCTGATGGCTTAATATTACACTCACGGATGGAAAATTAGTTTTTTTAATTTGTTTTCTTTACTACGAATTAAAGAATATATTTATTTCGTCTGCATATTTAAAGCTAAGTCTAGACGCTCTAGCTCTTAAATAAGGGGTTTTGTTTATGCGAACATTTTCTTAACTCATTAGTAAGCGGGATAAATTTTAAGAATGTACAGGCATTGATAAGATATAAAAAAAATTTGTATTGCAGATAGATATAAAAAAATGAAGTATTGCATAAAATTGTTTGTCAATTGGTCCAGTTTTGTTTACTAAAATTTTTAATCACATTTTCGTTTTCTTAACATTTTAACATAGCTGTATTGGCACCAATGGAATTAAAAAAACTCATGCACGACCTAATTTATTTATCCAAAGCTTTGAATTGATACCAATTTTGCCTAAATAACTTCTCAAATTTAGTTGAAAATTGCATGTACACGTTTATCGAAAATTCAGAGGTCCATGACTCGGTAACTCTGTATTTGCGCCAACTTTCTCAGTTGACATTTTCTTCTTATTTTTCAATTTTCTATTCCCCTACATATATTTTTTTCTATTTTGAGGAGTGTACTTAAACTGAACTTTTCCGTAGACTAAGGTCCTATATTTTATCCACTCTATGCGAGAATAGTTCCTTTCTTGTATCATGGGAATTTTTTTGCTGGGCAAAACTTCATTTTTCATTAAATTTCAGATTTCAATCACGACTACGTAGTAGCAGTTTTTATAACACTTATTTTAACATTTATTTCAGTAGACTTATTCCAGACTATTAAAACTTAAAAAAACTAGAACTGAAGTAATCTCTATTTATGGTCACTTTGACATTTAAGTTGTCGAAACTCCAATCATTTAATGAAACTTTTGGATATTTTGAATAAGGGTCTTTTGTCAGAAAAAATCGAGTATTTAACCTAGCCTTTTATTGCTTGAAGTTATATACGTATTGACTATTGCACATATCTAAGTCCATTTTATAGGCTTACAGTTTTTCGAACTCAAAAGTAAGTAAAATAACTGGTCTCTGTTATTAAAATCATCATCTATTACATTATTTTTCTCCTCCAACAGTCTTATGAATATCAGAAAAAGTTGTTGCTTATTATCACTAGCAGAACCAAAAGCTGCTGTATAATCCCAGATTATACAGCAGAGTTGGTCTAGGTGTAATAAGCTGTAAATTAGCAGATCTATTTGCAAACAACGCAATTCAGACAACAAAGTTCGTACATGAAAGAAATATAAAATTTCAATTTACATGCTAACAAATCAACCGTTTGCTGAAAAGCTTGTGTGTATTTTTCAACAAACAACATATGAGCCATACGAAGGATTGACGGAGTACGAAAAAATGGGAGACGCCGTGGAGGCTTGTACCGTAATCGCAGCTGAGGTACGTGGCTAAGAAGAAGGAAGCCATTTCGGTATTTTTGGGTTTTCCCAAGCCACCTGTTGCATGTAGCGTCACAGTCCATCCCTTATGGCCCCACCCTTCACGCTTTATTTGTCCTTGCCCATCTACGTTTTGTACTGAAGTTTTTGTGGAAAGAGTCCGTTTTGTTCCCACCAATATGGGGGAACGGGATTGCCTTCCTGTAGTCTATTTGCTGTGTTGCCCAGGTATCAGCAAAACTCCATACAAATACAGTCTCTTCAGTCCGCCGACTGCAAAGAGAACAGAAGGGCATGTGTTACATAATACCTGTGTTTGTGGTTTTGGATAAACTTTAGTATATAGGATGGATTTAAAACTTCATCCTCTCCTCGGGACTAACAGCGAGAACCTCAAAAAATCAACCATGATTAAGCCCTCGAAAGAGAATAGACGTCCCATAAAACACTGAAATCCAAGTTATTCTTATTGAATTAAAACCACGTGTGCATTTAAAGCATTTACAGAAGCATAAAATACAGCCACATATCACTTAATGTTTACACACGCAAGTGCAAGTGCAAAAAACCCAATACATTACCATTTTTTTACTAATACATACACACACCTGCAAGTAGTAGCCTCACTTGCAACTGATTTTGGTTGGCAGTGATTTTTTCACTTGCATGCAAGCAGAAACAAACAGTGTTGCCCATAGATATTTCATTTTGACTTTAATAGGTATTTTTCAAGGAAAAATTTTTAAAATTTTAATATTTTTAGTTATATGCCGAAAACATAATATAAAAACACAAAAATAAATAAACATCTATAACTTATTTTTTCTTTGGATTACAAATTTATTATTTATATTGTGAAAAATTTATGTACTTAATATAATTCCCCTGTAATATTGCTAGGCTAAAACTTTGGCAGCACAGACATCAAAAGCGCATGTAGTACAAAGGCGTACAACGTTTGTCTTCGACGACATTTTGAAAATGAACTTGCACTTGCGTGTGTAAACAATCGTGCAAATTGCAAGTGTTTTTATTATTTTTTCGATGTATTGGTTGTTAATATGTACACGCTACTTGTAACAAGTTACTTGCACGTGTAAACTTAGTGTCAATGTTTCATCATTTAGGGTTACCAGATTAATTGATTACAAATAGAAAAGTTTATGTTTATACATATAAAAAGACAAAAATATGTCACGATAATTTCATATGCACAAAAGTGTAGTCATTAACCCTTTGGGGAAGTTGTAACACACATGAAATGAAGTGGAAAATTTAACATTTAATTTTAAAATGTAAAATGTACATACTAACACACTTGCCCAATGTCGATATACATTGATTGAAAATCTTTTACAGTAATTATTATTACAAATTTATGTGGATTACAAAAATGTACCAGGGAGTATATTAAAGGTCTAAATAAAAGCTGTCGAAAATTGTTATTCAGAAAAAATTTTATTGTGGATGGAAGTTTGGTAGCAAGCAAAAAAATTTGTATGAGAGTTAGTCTAATGGCTCCTTTGGACTATTTGAGTTAGATTTACTTGCATATGAATAAACCAGGGGGTTATTATGTAATTCGATTCGAATCGGAAACAAATTCGAAAGTAATTTCCGATTCGAAAAGAAAATTTTATTATATAGTACGTTCGAAAGACGCGCACAGTTGTATTTAAAACGGAAATTTTTAGTTAAGGGAAATTCTATGTAACGCCTATATTTTATACGTAAAAACTTGGCAGCACTTTGTTTTTATGTAATGTCCAAATTCTTAAAAAAAATAAAACGTTCCTCTTTGAAAGTCGGCAAATAAAAATAAATTACTAATTGGATTGTGTTTTGTTGAGGGAAAGTGATGAAGAAGATTGTGCTCCAGAGAGAGTCCAACGAAAGATTATAAGAGATTCATCGAATATTATTTTTTTTTTATTAGCATTTTTTTATTTATTGAATCTTCAAAATGAACTAACAATAAGTATTCAAATCTTAATACTAAATTTAAAGTTCAAAGAAAAAAAAAGTGTGATTTAAAATTAAAAAATTGATTTTTACTTAAGTCCGGCCAATGCTAGACGAAAAGTTTTATTATGCGGGAGCTATTTCGGTAAAATCACCTAGTGATGGCCCCATGGGCTCGATTAAGAGAACTGAAATAAATAAATAAAAATAAATAGTGAGCAATCTGATGGTGGCAACGGTATCACTTCTTCTCAAACGACTATGGCCGCTAAAATTAAGTATATTACGCGCAAGAGGGTTTGGATGAAGTACCAGTTTACTGATATACCTTATCGCGTACTAAGAAAATTCCTCTTTTACCAGCGGAACACTCAGATCTTTATGAATTCGTGAATTTTTTACGTACCATGGAGCTGCAGTAATCGTTCGAAGAATTTTGTTTTGTCGCCTTTGAATTTTTTCAATGTTTGACGCTGAGGCGGTGCCCCATAACTGAATTCCGTAGCACCATATAGGCTTTAGTATTGCGTTGTATAACAAAAGTTTGCAATCTAATTTCAATGTAGAATTTCTGCCCATAAGCCAATTTAGCTGCGCTGCTTTTAGTTTTAACTGAGTGACCTTTGCTTCAATGTGAGACTTCCACGTTAGCCTACGGTCGAGGTATATACCAAGGTATTTGACTTCGCTGTGCTGCGGAATAGGTGAATTGTTAATTTGGATAGCTGAACATGTTTGTTTTTGGCTAGGCGCACATGTTTGCTTACACAGAGTGAATGTGACATGAGTACATTTTTGTTCATTAACTTTGATTTTCCAAAGTTTTAGCCATTTCTCTAATATTGAAATATATTCCTGTAAATTTCGTGAAGCTGGTTTTCATGAACACTCAAAAACGCTGTGTCATCTGCAAAGGTAGAAGTGTGGATTCCGGATGTCGTTGGCATGTCAGAGGCGTAAATCAAATATAAAGTAGGCCCCAGTATGCTGCCATGGGGAACTCCTGCCTTGATTGGCTGAGTTGGGCTTATAAAGTCGCCTTCTCTGATAACAAACTTCCGCCCATATAAGTAGCTTTCCAGAAGCTTGTGTGTATTTGCAGGCAAGTTTAACTTTATTTTGTGCATCAAGCCGTCGTACCACACTTTATCAAAAGCTTGAGAAATATCAATGAATAGAGCTGAGCAATACTTCTTCTCCTCAAAGGTCTGTCTTATGACATTGACTAGTCTGTGCGTTTGTTCTATGGTGCTATGTTTAGCCCGAAAACAAAATTGATGATCAGGGATACATCCCATATTGTTCAATATTGGACTCAACTTCGCCATTAACAATTTTTCAAATAGTTTTGAAATTGTTGGCAAAAGACTTATTGGTCTATATGATTCTACCTTTGTCAGATCTTTCCCTGGCTTGGGAATCATGGTAATCATTGAGACCTTCCACTCTGCAGGATAATACTCAAGGCGTAAAATAGCGTTAAAAATAAAAATTAGAACTCTTCTTGCTACACGAGGTACCTGTTCAAGCATTTTATTAGTAATTTGATCAATGCCTGGAGCTCTCCTGGGGTTTGTATTACCGATAACATTTTCGACATCTTGAAAATTAAGTCTCAAAGGCACAGGCGGTCTACTAGCATATGACGGTAATTCCGCTGTGTTATTCGTTGAATCATTTGTAATAAAACGTTTCTCAAATGATCGACATACAACATCCCCTTTTCAGAATCGCTTCTTGCCCAGTCGCCAGTTGAAGTTCGCAAAGGTGGCTTACCTATTACGGGTCTTTTTAAACCTTTTGTCGCTTTCCACAAGAAATAATCAGATTGAGGAGTACCATCAAGGCTTTCCAGATATGTTTTAAGGGAAGCCAATCTGTGGATTTCGAGCAGATTTCTTAACTGAGTTATGCATTCCCGTAGCCTAGTCTTAACCTGGGAAGACCTGCGAAGTTGCCACTCTCTTCTGACTCTTCTTTTTTCTGACAGTAGTTGCCCAATTTCAGACGAATAAGTTCTATTGTTCTCATTTCTGGATCTTATATGACTAGTGGTAGCATGCTGTACGGCCAGTTTGAGGTTTTCAGAAAAATCGTTAATTGACACATTAATATTCTCAGGCGTTCTCAAGGCGATATTTTCAGTTCAATGTGTACTCAAAAATTTTTTGTATTTTAGCCAATTAACTCTATTGACGGTCAACGGGGAGTCAATCTCTTGGGGGAACGAAACAGAGATTATAGTGGGTGAGTGATCTGATGACAAATCTAATGCAGGCTCCACTTGCATCCACTCTAAAGGAACATTTTTTGCAACTCCAAAATCTATAACGTCTGGGATCTTTCGTCGGTCTGACGGCTAATAAGCAGGGTGTCCGCTTGACACCAAATTTTACCAAATAGCAATATGTATTAAGTTCGTATATTATTTTTAGATTCGTAAAAAATTTAGGCTGAATAAAAACGCATTTACATATATACATGCTGAACTCCATAACTGAAGATTTAAAAATTCCCCAAAGATCAAGTGCCATACCTCCAATGTTAAAATTGGCAGCCTCTTTGAAATTTCTTGCGCAAGGAGGCTACCAGCATCAGATTGGGCAAGACCGTTTATTGGGAATGTCTCAATCATACATTTCTATTTGTTTATCGAAGGTTTGTGAAGCTATAGAAAATACTCTTTGTCCTAAGCACATTGTTTTTGAATGAGTGATGAGAATAAAATGAAAGCAAAAATATTTTTTTAATAGTAAGTGGAATACCCGGAGTTACAATATTTGTTTAATGTATAAAGTGGAGAGTGATTTTTTGTAAACTGAGGACAATATGACTACTATATCTTTTTCTAACAGCAACACAGATAGTAATTTAGAACGTAATCTTCTTAATATAGCGAAAAATATTAGAAATGAGATTAAAAATAACATGATTGGAAATTATTAAATATAAAAGTATCCATACGCAATAAATAAAAAACAAAATATAAAAATAATTTTTTTTTTTTTTGTTAACTTTATTATATTATTTATTGAATCTACATAAGAAATGTAATGACAATAAGTATTCAATTCTTAATACTAAAAAAAAAAAATTGTGATTAAAGTCCTGCCAGTGCTGGACAAAAATTTATTTTTATGCGAATATTATTTCAGAAATCAGTCATCTGTTTAGAGCTCTAATGGTAGCCAAAGTATCCCTCCTTCTCAGACGGGTATGACCACCAAAGTTAAGAATATTAACTGCAAGAGGATTTGGATGGAATTCAAGTTTGTTAATATATTTTGTCGCGTACTTCACAAATTCAGATTTCACAAAAGGTACGTTCAGATATGCGTGGATTCGTGAGTTTTTAACGTACCATGGAGCATCTGCAATTCTACGGAGAATTCTATTTTGACTTCTTTGAATTTTTTCAATGTTGGATGCCGAGGCTGTGCCCCATAATTGAATTCCATAGCACCATATTGGCTTTAGAATCGAGTTGTACAGCAAAAGTTTACAATCAAGCTTCAAAGTCGAATTTCTGTCTATTAGCCAGTTAATTTGCACTGCTTTCAATTTCATCTGCGTTACTTTTGCCTCGATGTGCGACTTCCATGTTAGTCTACGGTCAAGATGAATTCCGAGGTATTTGACTTCACTGTGTTGAGGTATTACTTTATTGTTAATAGTAATGGGTGAGCATGTTCCTAGACGCAGTGCGAATGTAACATGGGCACACTTTTGTTCATTAACCTTGATTTTCCAAAGCTTGAGCCATTTCTCTAGTTTGTCGATATGTTCCTGTAAGTTTATTGATGCTTGCTGATGGTTACTATGTATGCTAAGGAATGCTGTATCATCTGCAAATGTTGAAGTGTGAATGTTGGTGCTTATCGGCATGTCAGATGCGTAGATTAAATATAAGATAGGCCCTAATATGCTGCCTTGGGGAACTCCAGCTTCAATAGGCTGGGCGGGGCTTATGAAATCGCCTTCTTTTATTATAAATTGGCGACAATATAAATAGCTTTCCAAAAGGTTATGTACGTTTGCAGGTAAGTTAAACTTTATTTTATGCATTAAGCCATCGTGCCATACTTTATCAAAAGCTTGTGAGACGTCGATGAATAAGGCAGAGCAATATTTTTTATCTTTAAATGCCTTTCTTATGACGTTAACTAACCTGTGTGTTTGCTCAATGGTGCCATGTTTCGCTCTAAACCAAATTGGTGATCAGGAATACATTCAACCTTATGAAGCATTGGATCCAACTTCGCATTTAGCAATTTTTCGAAAAGTTTTGAAGTTGTTGTCAGTAGACTTATTGGACGATATGATTCTACTTTCCTTGGCTTAGGAACCATTGTTATCATGGACACCTTCCACTCTGCAGGGTAATACCCAAGTCGTAAAATAGCATTAAAAATAAAAAGAATTCTTTTAGCTACACGAGGTAGCTCTACGAGCATTTTGTTGCTGATTTTGTCCATACCTGGAGCTTTTTTAAGGTTTAGATTACCAATAGCATTTTCAACTTCTTCAAAATTGAATCTTAAAGGCACAGGAGGTCTACTAACAATAGGCGGCAACTCATTTGCATTATCAGACCTATTTGTGGTAAAAACGTTTTTCAAATGGTTAACAAATAAATTACCCTTTTCCGAGTCATCTCTAGCCCAGTCACCAGACGGTTCTCGCAAGGGCGGTTTACCTCTAACTGGCCTTTTTCAACCCTTAGTCGCCCGCCATAAAGAATAGTCGGACTGAGGAGTACCATCCAGACTTTCCAAATACGTTTGTAGAGAAGCCGTTTTTTGGGTTACAAGAAAATTTCTTAGCTGATTTGTGCACTCACGGAGCCTTGTTTTTAGTTGCGGAGACCTGCGAAGTTGCCACTCTCGTCTAACTCTTCTTTTTTCTAACACAAGTTGCTCGATTTCTGAAGAATATGTTCTATTTTGAATGTTTCTGCGTGTTAAATAAACGCTAGAAGCAAGTTCAGCGGCTTGTTTAAGGTTTTCGCTAAAGTTGCTTAGTGACGCATTAATATCTTCAGGAGTTCTTAAAACAATATTCTCAGTGCAATGGGTACTCAAAAATTTTTTATAATTTAGCCAATTCACTCGGGTAACAGTCCTATGCAAATTGTTAATCGGGGACCAAGTCTCCTGGGGAAAGCGTACTGAAATAATAGTAGGTGAATGATCCGATGACAAGTCTAACGAAGGCTCAGCTTGCATCCATTCCACAGGGAACCCCTGTGAAAACTTGTGATTCTGTCACTGAGAATCGAGGCGGCGAATAAATCGATGAGATAACCAATTTGTAATGAAAATTTTCCACACAGATATTAGTTGCTTGAAGATAGTCCTCACATGTGTCGTTCAGCAAATAATGCTTTATCCTAGATTTTATCAAGATTGCGGAACCCCCACAAGCTCTTCCACGGGGGTCTTTAGTATCGTATAGTACGTAGCCATTAATTTTGAAGAAGCTTGTTGACGTCAAGTGAGTTTCTGCAATCATCATTATATCGATCTGCTTATCCATCAGGAAGTATTCGAGTTCATTTTTGTGTTGGCGGATGCCGTTCGCGTTCCAGAAACATATTTTTAACCAAATCATTTTTTCGAAATTACCTGCAAAATGGTGGATTGCATTTTCACCATTTCCTGCATTATCGTCATCATTGACGACGTAAAAGTGTTTATAGTTTGAATAAGGGTCTGTGTTGTTGCCTCAAGGTTACTGAAATTTTGATCGGGCGGTTGAGATATGGATTGCTGATTCGGGTTTGCGAATGTAGACTTAACTACATTAGCATAAGAAATTTGTTTTTGATTTTGAACAGTTATGACGGTGGTTGCCTGTCCTGTCGGAGGAAAAGAATTATTAGAAAAAATTTGAGTCTGCTGTGGTGGCTTAGAAGCAATTATTGTTTTGTTGTTCATTGAGCGCTTGAGGTGGGTGTAGACGGAGCAACCTCTATAAATAGCTGTGTGGTTTTCACCGCAATTACTGCATTTTTTAATTTTTGGGTCGAATTTCGGCTTATTGCATTGTGCTGTACCATGGAATTCTCCACACACAACACAAACTGTAGGCAACTTGCAATAGGTCCTAGTATGGCCAAATTCTTGGCAGTTATGGCACTGTACGGGTCCTAAGCGCTTATGCGGTTCCTCTACGGTTATTTTACGTTGTAAAAGGTATTTTATATTATATATAGGATGAACTTCATTTTTCCTTAAAATCACATCTCCTGGCTCTAATTCAACCCTAAACATGGGTTGAGGGATCTTTTCACGATTTCTGATGTTTAACACATTTTTTACTTTGAATCCCTTATCTGCCAAACCAGTCTTAACTTCATTAATGTCTACGCAAGGGTCAATCCCTTTTATTACGACTTGAAGACCTTTAGCGCTTTTAAGCTGATAAGTATAAAAAGCTCTTTTTTCTTTCTCAAATTCGTTAGACAGTTTTCGGTAGTCATTTTCGTGGTTAACTTGAATTTTAGTTTCATTAATGTTGCCGTGCTTGATGGAGGTAACGTTAAAAGTATTTTCTCCGTTTGCTGAAACAATTTTTCTTACCAGTTCATTGGAAGCAGATTCTCTTAAATAAATTGGTGGTGGTTTAAACGATTTTTTTGATTATGCTGTTGGCTCATCCGTTTGTAGAATAGAAAATCTGTTTTGATCGGTTGGTCTAGCGGTGTCGGCATCTTTAGAGATTTTAGATTTGGATGCAATTTGGGCAGATTTAGGGCTTCGCTGACGTTTAGTGAAATAAATAAAATCATATAAAAATAAATAAAATCATTTATTCAAAAACTTATTCCATAAAAGTTGATAATACAAAGTAATTCAGTGATATACGAGTAATGCATGTATTTACATATAAAAAAATAATAATAAAAAAACTCGTAATGGAAAAAACAAATATTACAGCCAGTATGACCACATCAATATTTAAACTCTTTTTTTTTTGCTTTCCAATTCAAATATTTTTCTCTTTAACTCTAGCTTTTAAAATTTATGTTTTATTCTTACCAATTAATTTTTCTTCAAAAATTCAAATTTATCTTTTTCAAACTTAAGCATACGTTTTATTAGCTGTTGAAGTTTTCATATTTACGAGTATATCTTTCAATTCTTTTATAATACTTTTCTAGTTATCATTACATTTACTTAAGAGTTGTACTGAACTTTCTTCGTATTTTGTCTGATTTTCCACTTGCTTTTGTAATAACGTCTGCTTATTGGGAAAATCACGGGAATGTGTATGAAGAGTATGAAAGTTTAAAATATTTTTTGAACTTCAGTATGGTTTACCTCAATAACTTTACTATATATTTGAATGCCTTTTATTACATCATTATCGGTATGCTTATCTTTTTCTATAAAACTAGTAGTAGCAGGAATATTTGCAGGTGTTCCATATCTACACGTATTATTCATCCCTTCAATGTAGTCATCAATAGCAAGTAGCTCAGCAACTCTTTCCTCTAAAGATGTTAGAGAACAATAATTACATGGCCCTCCTTCAGTTCCGGAAAGGCAGTTTTTGTTTCGGCGGGACTTTACCTTGATGTGCTGCTTATAGTCTACCCACATCTTTAAATGTATTCATTTGTAATAAAAGTTTTATTTATGAGTTAAACCATACTTATATACATCACGTGAAGGTGGACCAGCAGCATTTAAATTTGCGATAACCTTTGCCACATTTCCTTTAATTTGCTTTTAGCATTTGCAGCGTTAAGCAGTCCTTTTGCCAATCCGGATGCAATATCATAAATTCGATCATATTGCCTTTGTTTTGTATACATAATTTTTTTGTCGTTTCCCTTTCCAAAAATATTGAGTGGGTCTTTCGAAACGGCCATCTCAGGTTCATGCAGGCCTAGTCTGTGTCGGGGTAAGAGTAAACCACCATGGTGGGATCTTGAGATAGCGAAGGCTCGAAAAGAGTCTCGTAGATTTTTATTGAGGCCAAAAGACTGGGTAGCTGGTCAGAGTACAAAGCCTCAGTGAATAAATTCAAGAACCTGATAAGGAATGCGAAGCGGATTTCATGGAGGTCCTTTTACAGTAGTGTGGAAGGAGCTTCTGAGACTAGTAGGCTTCGCAAAATCCTATCGAGCACCCAGCCCTTACCAAGTTTCGTTGAGAAACAGTGCGGTAGCTGGACAATCAGCGGACGTGAGACCCTAGAAGTTCTCATGGACACGCATTTTCCTGGATGCACACCCTTTATGGGAGGCTGCATGACCGATATACACAATGGCCAAGGGGATATCTGTTTATCTTTTGATCGAAGCAGAATCCTTTGGGCGTTGGATAGTTTTGACCCATATAAATCACCGGGTCCAGATGGTTTTATACCAGCTGACTTGCAGAAAAATGCGGAACTTATAATGCCGTGGTTGATACGAATTTTCTCGGCCTGCCTTCGTTGGTCCTACATTCCGCAATTATGGCGAAGGTGTGTTGTAGTCTTTATTCCGAAAGGGGGGAAGGCTTCACACACTACTCCGAAGGATTTCATGCCTATAAGCTTGTCATCTTTCTTACTTAAAACCTTGGAACGGATAATTGAATTACATCTTAGGATGTCAATTCCGAGCCATTTATCAACATCTCAACATGCCTATACCAAGGACAATTCTGTTGAGACTGCGTTGTATTCGCTCGTGGGGTATGTGGAGAGAGCTCTGGAGCATGGGGAATACGCATTGGTTGCCTTCCTTGATATAGAGGGGGCATTTAATAATGTGTTGCCAAGGGCCATAATAATGGCTCTGGAAAGACTGAACGTTCATGCAGAAAAAGCGGCAATCTCCTTATTCTTGGAAGGAGGCGACATATGGTCATGCCTCAATAATAGGAAGAATAGTGAACCTCCCGGAGAATATTGATTACTGCTCGCCGGCTCTACTGCCCGACAAGAGATTTGATATAATCTTATCAGGATCGTTCTCCGAGACGACTGGCACATATCGTCAAGAGGACGTGCTCGAAATTTTTACAGATAGATCCAAGTTGGACTATGGAGTGGGGGGGGGGGGGTATCTTTATCCCGTTGTATGAGAGGAGGATGAGTTTCAGGCTGAAAAATGAATTCAGCGTAGCGCAGGCCGAAATTGCGGCCATTATGAGAGCAGCTAACTGGTTAAGGTACTACAGGATATACGGGGATGATATCCGAATTTGATGGGTTTGTTGGAATCCCGCTTGTGAGCTGTAAGAAACAAGTACAGCGTCAACTTCTCCAGACCGCTCAAGACAGATGGTCTAGGGAGGATACCTGTCGAATATCAAGGCTGACTTGGCCTAGATATGATAACAGGAGGACTATCATCCTTAGGGGCTTGCCCCGACGGAGGTTGCGTTCGGTTGTATCGGTCCTGACGGGACATTGCCACATAGGAACGCAGACGAGGAAGTTAAATCTTCTATATAATGACTTCTGTAGAAGTTGCAGAGACGAGGAGGAAGTAGAGAGCGTTGAGCACTTCCTCTGTCAGTGTTCAGCTCTTTCCAATATAAGGGCATTGTACCTAGGCAGACCGATGCTTCATGATTTGACGGAGGTATCAGAATGCAATGTAAGTGGATTGGACTCCTTTATCTGATCCTCGAGTTGGTTCTAAACCAGTGATATGTAAATCTACTGAGATACGTATCACATCCAGGCAACACAACGGGACCAGACTGGACCCAAGTGGGCTGGCTTTACAATAGCTGGCAGCCTGTCAAACCTAACCTAACCTTTCCAAAAATCATTAAAGTTTAAGTAGAGTTTTTTTATACTTGTTTTAGCCTTTATTTATAATAATTACTTTTGGTTTAATAAATGTTTATTAAACTAAATTTGAATAAATTTATTTATTAAAGGCATTATAAACCTTTCATATATTATTACGAGTAAAGATAATTATTGTATATTCTTACATTCGAAAATTTGTATATTGCATTTTTGGTAGAAAACATTTCTGTATATATTTCCGCAATCAAAATGCCATTCGAATAAAACATGTACGTTAAAAATATTTTGGCATTTGCTTTCGTACTACATAGTTGCATTTTCGAAAGGGATTTTTCTCCTTCCGAAAAAGGGTAAAAAAATCACACAAATCATATTGTTTACAAACGTTCGGAAATAATTCTTCGAAAACGTACTACGTAATTAAATTTTTACAAATTCTAATTTTTTCCGATTCGAATCGAATTACTATTAACATGATTGTTAGATATATTTATAATATTCGCAGATATGACCATATCTTAGAGCGTGTCAAAGAATTTCTTCCTTTTATAAAATCATTAAAAGCGGATTGCCTTCATTGCTTCGGTCGAAATTTTCGTTTACACGATCCATAAGAAACCCTCAAATTCTTATTCAAGAATAACTAGTACGATATATGAAAAATCATTTGTTGTCAGAATAGCTCGAATATGGGACTATTTGCCTCTGGAACTAAGAATTTTTACTCACTCAAATAATGCCTTTCGTTTAAAACTTAAGCATCTTACAAACTAAAATTCATTTATTGCCGTTTGGCTTAATTTACTTAACTTTCACTGTTGGGATCTTTCTTTTTCTCTTTTATACATTATTTATAAAAACATTTTATCAGGTTGGGGAACCTATGAACTATTGAACTAACTTAATTTATTTTTTTCTATATATATTACCGTTGGTTTTATTAAATTAAGATGCATACAATAATAGAATGTACATGCATATATAACGCTCAGATCTGCACCTTGTAATATATTTTAAATTGTCCAAAGAGTGGCTTTTATATTACTTTGAATAAATAAAGATGTTAAAAAGTGTACAATATTTCATATTTTTGAAGCGCAAATATTGATTGTATTTGTATGGGAATATTACTAAACAGTAAATATAGAGAACAAAAGAGCAAACAATGCAAAAATCATTGCACCTCATTTGGGTGGACTGTTTTATCAAGTGTGCAATAAATATGTTGTGCACTTCATATTGTTCATTAGTTCATTTTACTTACACTTTTTTTGAGAGTAAAATCTTTTCTTTTTTAGAGAAAAATTTAAATTAGATTCTTTTTATTCATCAATAAACGTAAAATATTCAAGCTACTACAGTTTCTAGAAAGAGAACAAACGAAATAAAATTTTAAGGATAATAAAAAATATAATATAAATATTTTAGCATATTTTGCATGATACCACACTAGAAATAATATTTGCGTGAGCGTCTTGTATTTTGTAAAATATTTCCCAAATCTTTTTCCCGTAAACTTAACTACGGTAAACTCTCCAGTATTAATTTTGTCTTTGCTGATCTACGGGTTGCAACTCCATACTAACAATTGTTGGTTCCTATTAGAGTTAAAAATTAATTTTTAGCTCTAATAAGAACCAACAACTGCTAGTATTTAGTTGCAACCTGTAGATCAGCAAAGACAGAATTAATAAATACATAATACATTAATTACACACCTCTATATCCATAATGAAATTAAAATATACATGTACTTTCTAGACATTAAATTATTTCTATTTCAACCACTCCAAAGATGGAATTAAAATAAAATAATGCAATACAAAGTACAAACCGTTGCTTTTATTAACATCATACATTTACATACATATTGTCTCCTATAACAGTATTTCATGTCATGAGACACTATTGAAACATAAAATTCAGTACTGAAATTTTATTTAAAACAACAATACCTATTGTATTGGTTAGAAGACGAATAAATGCTATTGTATGTTTTTTATTTAAGAGAACAGCAATATTTGTGTACTCATGAAATCAAAAAAAGGAGAACAATTCACCATTGAACATTATGAAGTTAGTCCAACAAGACGTTTTATGCTCACGTTTAATGTATATTAATGCGATTCTCCTGCTAGATTCTGTTTTACTAAAAATTCTTTGGAAAAAGTCCCGTTGGGTTTCGCAATTTTTCATTTTTGTCACATTTTGCTAAAAGTAACGTGTTTTGGTTGGACAATCAAATAGCGCAATGTTATTTCGACAGAGGACCCACACACGACAGAGGAAAGATTATTAGGGATTATTAAGGTACAAAGCAAATTATTTACACTGCCATTAAATGTGTTAGTTCAGATGCAAATTTGCTTAATACGAAGAAGAATCGGAAGAAACCAAAGGGAAAGACAACGAACCGTTAACACAAGACAAGGTTAGAAAAAGTAAGGTAGATCCTTCATCGTCATCGAAAAAAATGGCGACTGAAAAAATGAGGAATTTGGGTTAAATGTATCCAGGTGACATATACGAAGACGTCTCAATGAAAATAATCTCTATGGTCGAGTCAGCAGAAAAAACTCCCTTCTAACAAAAAATAATATCCGACTGTTTGCCTTTGGCAAAAATGCTCAAGAATAAGGACATCAAATTCTGGAAACGAGTCCTTTTTACAGATGAAACCAAAATAACTCCGATTGGCCTGAACGGAAAAACATTTGTTCATCGAGGAAAAAACTGAGAATTCAATACCCGTTATATTAAAAAACAGTGAAGTACGGTGGAGGTAATCTGAAAGTTTGGGGATCACTTTCTTGTCATTGAATTGGGTCTTTAAAAATAATAAATGGAAACAAGGTTTATTTCTTTTACCTAACTATATTGAAAAATACTATGGAGCCATGTTACTTTGAGTTCATGCCCCTGAACTGGATCTTTATCTACGATAATGACGCAAAACAAACGGTAAAAGTAGTGAAAAATTGGGTCTGCAGAAAAGATTTAAAATTTTGATTGGCCCGCACAAAGTCCCGGTCTTAACCCCGTACAAAATTTATGGAACGATGTTAGGGTGAAAGTTGGACAGAAAAAAATTAAGAATTGCGGTTAACTTTGTGATGGAGTAAGGGAATGAAATCATTCTGCTAAAAATACAAATTATTATAGAAGAACAGGAAAAATGCGCTATTTCTCCGTCCAGTTTAAATTGTGGCAAATAAAATTTTTATGGACTTATTAAATAATGAAATATGAAATTCTGTTTTTATGTTTTTTAGTTTAAAACTAAAATAAACTAACAGTTAAATTCAAAATAAACGTGTAATTTTATCTATGAATCAAATTATAAACTTTTCTATCTCGCTATTGCTAAGTGAGATATTTCTCTGTCCATAGCTGTATATGTATAAATGGCTATATTGATATTGGATAAATAAATGATATAACCATAATATCCAGTGCAGTATTTAAATAATAACGATTGACAGCCATTAGTGTGTCATCAGCAAATGGAATTATAATGTCATCCAGGGTTACAGAGACACCACGAGCCGAATTGCGCAACAATAAAGTTTTCATCAAAATGAAAAATTCACAAACATCGTGTTCACTTTTCATTAAAAAATTATTCTTTAAGAGTCAATGAATTCTATTACCCTGACTGTAGATAATATTTTAAGCTATTTTTTAGCTAGGAAATAGAATATTTGTGCGTCGAAGCAAAATTATTTATTTATTTAGTAACTATACAGTTGCAAAGTAAATTTGCAAAGTATAGGATGCACAGTATGGGCGGGATGACAAAGAGCATAATGCCCAAGATGGTATTAACAGTACTTTTGTAGCGTCGCTGTGACTAACTATAACGACCTATGCCTTCACATAGGAAGTTTCCACGTGGTTAACAATGAATAACCTCTAAAAACAACTGTAAACCAATACAGTTAGTTGAGGCAAACCGTTAACCACAGCGAGTAAGACGCTAAACTCTCGAAGAACGAAAAACAAACACAAGCCTGACCGCACTTAAGAAATAATTACTATGGCGCGAGAGCTGTTCTTCAGGCCAGAGCTGCTTTACGAAAATTATATTTTTCTCTTTTTGTACCTCGTGTCTGTATTTCTGACATCGAGAAATTTTTCAATTGGAACAAGGGAATTGCAAAAAATCGATGTGAATTGAATGAAAATTCATTTAATTTTTTTTTTTCAATAATTAATCGAGTCCCTAAAGGCCATATATGATTAATATAGAGGTTATCTTTTCCGTAATTTTTTTCAATAATTAATCGAGCCCCTAAAGGCCATATATGATTACTACAGATGTCATCATTTCCGTAATGAAGTACTTTTTAATTTTGAAAAATGACACAATTTAATGCAATTTCTCACCCAAGTTTTTGTACAATTATTATACCCTTCACAAAAATGTTAAGGGTATATATAAGTTTGTGATTCCGTTTGTAGTTTCTACAGTTTTTTTTGCGACCCTATAAAGTATATATATTCTGATTCAGAATTAATAGAAAAGTCGATTAAGCGATGTCCGTCTGTCGGTCGTTGAAATACCGTTTCTGAGAAAACCATTAGACATAGAAACTTTTTTCTTTCACCATTCTATTGCTCCATATTGCCATGTGTTTGCTATTGAAATTCAGTAAACTCGGTCCACGTATAGCTGAGCTATATTCAAAATTCCGAAAAAAGCCATGAATTTTTGAAATTTTGTATGGAAATTTTTGACAAAAAAAAGTTGTTTGTTTTGCTTCAAACTTCACACACTCATTAAGCAAGGTGATTAAAAGGCAAAAATTTTTTTTTTCCAGATCCATTTTCACAGTCCATATATGTATACCCGAGATATAGCCCAAATCGGGTTTGTTATAAAAATGTCGCGTAAGCGAACTGAAACAACTATTTTTGCTCAAAAGCAGTTCTGGTAATGAAATAAGGTTACATAAATATGGAAAATTTCCGATATCGGTCCATATATACCCGAGATATAGCCTACACCAAGGTTTTCATGAAAATGCCGCGTAAGCGAACTTAAACAAATTTTTTTTTGCTCAAAAGTAGTTCTGGTAATGAAATAAGGTTATATAAATATGGAAAATAAAAATTTCCGATATCGGTCCATATATACCCGAGATATGTATAGCTTAAACCGGGTTTTTAATGAAAAAATTTTCTTTTGCTTAAAAGCAGTTCTGGTAAAAGAAGGTTATATAAATATGGAAAAACAAAATTTCCGATATCGGTCCATATATACCCGAGATTAGCCCAAACCGGTTTTTTTCATGAAAATGTCGCGTAAGCGAACTTAAGCAACTTTTTTTGCTTAAAAACAGTTCTGGTAATAAGATGAGGTTATATAAATATGGAAAATGAAAATGCCCGATATCGGTCCATATATACCCGAGATATAGCCTAAAACGGGTTTTTCATGAAAATGCCGCGTAAGCGAACTTAAACAACTTTTTTGTGCTGAAAAGCAGTTCTGGTAATGAAATAAGGTTATATAAATATGGAAAATTTTCGATATCGGTCCATATATACCCGAAAAATAGCCTGAACCGATTTTTCCAATAACATTTTTTTTTTTGCTGAAAAGCAATTCTCGTTATAAAAGAAGGTTACTAAAATACAGAAAATAAAAAATTCCGATATCGGTTCATATATAACCGAGCATATTTATGTCACATTTTTAATATACTATACATATACGTGACTATCGTGAAGGGTATTTTAGATTCGGCTCAGCCGAATATACTACACTCTTACTTGTTTTTTATTATTCTCGTACATCAATAGAGCTTTTTGACATGCATTATTTGAAATTTGCGAGGAAATATGCTTCTGTAATTCAGTTTTGTGAGAAGTAGCTGTCAAAACATTCCTTGAATAAAAACGTGTGGAATTGTAAATTTGAATTGTTAAACTTTTTATTAATTGCAATATATTTAAACGTTATACTTACAATTTATTTCAGAAAATATATAGAAATACAAAAATTTCAAAAATCAATGCTAATGGAGTAGTTATTCACAAATTATACATCATGGTTCAGAAAATACACACTTTGAACACACAATGTACAAAAACAACCAACAAATATTTTTATTTTCATAACAATTATGTGTGTCTCCAAATATTGTTTGATACCGATCACAAGCATGTACGTTGTTTTGTTGTAATATTTAGTTGCGTACACCACCACGAGAAGTTAGGATTGTAGCAACACTTTAAGAACGTGTATGTAAGCGAAATAGTGTAACGGTAGCCAAGTTCGAGTGTAGCTTTACATTATGTTTGTGTTCATGTAAGGTAAAAAAGAACATGTACGATTACATTTTTCTCTTATGGCTGTATATTAAGTTTATGTATGTGTGTGACACGTTGAGAACTTCGACAGCTATCAGTAATTTTTTGTGTTTTCGTTCACTACATATCTTATTTTTTTTTTTTTTATTTATTTATTTTTTATTGAATCTTCACAATGTGAACTAACAATAAGTACTCAAATCTTAATACTAAATACAATAAATTAACTAAGTCCAGCCAAAGCTAGACAAAAAGTTTTATTATGCGCATATTATATCGGTAAAATCACCTACTTAACGCTCTGATGGTGGCAACGGTATCCCTACTTCTCAACCGAGTGTGACCACTAAAATTAAGTATGTTTCGTGCAAGAGGGTTTTTTCGGGAGTTTTTTACGTACCATGGAGCTGCAGCAATTGTTCGACGAATTTTGTTTTGTCGCCTTTGAATTTTTTTAGTATTTGATGCTGAGGCGGTGCCCCATAACTGAATTCCGTAGCGATATATAGGCTTTAGTATTGCGTTGTATAACAAAAGTTTGCAATCTAATTTCAATGTAGAATTTCTGCCCATAAGCCAATTTAATTGCGCTGCTTTTAGTTTCAACTGAATGACTTTCGCGTCAATGTGAGACTTCCACGTTAGCCTACGGTCAAGGTGAATACCAAGGTACTTGACTTAATTGTGCTGCGGAATAGGTGAATTGTTAATTTGGATAGCTGAACATATTTGTTTACGCAGTGTGAATGTAACGTGAGTACACTATTGTTCATTAACTTTAATTTTCCAAAGTTTTAACCACATCTCTAATATGGAAATATACTCCTGCAAATTTTGCGAAGCCACTTGATGGTTTTCATGTACGCTGCAGAATGCTTTGTCATCTGTAAAAGTTGAAGTGTGAATACCAGATCTGGGTGGCATGTCAGAAGCGTAAATTAAATATAAAGTGGGTTCCAGAATACTACCTTGGAGAACTCCTGCCTCGATTGGATGAGTTGGGCTTACAAAGTCGCCTTCTCTGACAACAAAGTTCCGCCCACATAAGTAGCTTTCCCTCGTGGCACACTTTATCAAAAGCTTGGGAAACTTTAATGAATAGAGCTGAGCAATACTTTTTGTCCTCAAAAATCTTTCTTATAACATTAACTAGTCTATGCGTTTGTTCTATGGTGCTGTGTTTAGCCCGAAACACAAATTGATGATTAGGGATGCATTCTACATCATTCAATATTCGAGTCAACTTCGCTATTTGAAATTGTTGGCAGTAGGCTTATTGAAATTGTTGGCAGTAGGCTTATTGGTCTATATGACTCTACTTTAGTGGGATCCTTCCCTGGCTTGGGTATCATAGTAACCATAGACAACTTCCACTCTGCAGGATAATACTGGAGACGTAAAATAGCGTTAAAAATAAAAAGAATTCTAGCAACACGCGGTAACTTTACAAGCATTTTGCCAGTAATTTTATCAAAACCTGGAGCTTTTTTAGAGTTTACTTTATATATAACGTTTTCGACATCTTGAAAATTAAGTCTCAAAGGCACAGGCGCTCTAATAGCATATTGCGGAAATTCCGCTACATTATCCACCGTATCATTTGCAATAAAAACGTTTTTCAAATGATTAACATACATCATCCCTTTTTCAGAACCGCTTCTTGCCCAATCGCCAGTAGAAGTTCGCAAAGGTGACACGTTCTTTCGAGGTAATTAAACGTGATCACCAAAAAGTGTGTTTAGCGTTATAGTCGCCGCTGGCCCAAGTGATTTGAAAAAATTTGAATATTGATTTTCTGTTACTGAAAACTGGGGTGGGGAGTAAATCGAGGAAATAACAATTTTATCATGAAAATGTTCAATACATATCGCTCCTTTATTGCAACATAGTCATAACGCAAAAAAGCTTGTTTCGAGAAAAACACACTTCCAATTTTTAGTTTCCATACAAATCTTAGATTTTTTTTTTAAATATCTCCTAAAGGAAACAGTTTAAAGGTAGTTTAAATAAAATTTTGACACAATATAAAAGGTAGTACTGTTAACAATTCTGCATTGTTAACTCGAAAAGCCCATTTTTTGAGATATGACTATGTTGCAATAAAGGAGCGATATGTTTGTTGCTTGGAGATACTCCTCACATGTCTCGTTTAGTAAATAGTGCTTAATTCTAGTTTTTATCAAAATTGCTGAGCCTCCACACATCTGCCACGGGGATCTTTAGTATCATATAATGTGTAACCATTAATTTTGAAATAACTGTTGCTTGTCAAGTGAGTTTCAGCAATCAGCATTATGTCGATTTGTTTTTCTATAAGGAAGTGCTCAAGTTCATTTTTGTGTTGGCGGATGCCGTTTGCATACATATCTTATGAAAAAAATTGGCAAAAGTTATAAAATTTGGTATTACGCCACAATACAAACCACAGAAAACACACGGAACATATTGTCATCATTACCAGCGTCAGCTTGTTTTAATAGTACTCGTACGCCACCTATTGGCGATTCTGTGTGCTTCGGTTTAAGCACGACTGTAAGTTGTTTGAAAGGTGTAAAAAAAGTTAGAGACGTGTATAAATGAAAAAGCTTGTTTTTTGTGTTTTGACACATATTATTAGAGCGTTTTTGTTTTTAAATTCTCAACAATTTATTTAGATTGTTGGGATATAAAGTTGAATGCTTGAGAATATCTTTCAAAAATTTCCAAAGCCTTCTGATGATTGGGATAGCTCCTATGAAATGTATAGATAGCTGAGAAACATAATTTTTTTATTATTGTAAATGTTTTTTAATTATTCCGCCGGTTTAATATATTTATTTTATTTTTTATGTTTTATTTAAATTTTTAATTATTTTTTTCTTAGCATGTCTAATCTTTGTTCTTATTTATTTATTTATTGCGTTTTAATAGTTGATTATTGGAAATCAAGGCAGGTTACCAGGGTAGTGGATTAAGCACATCTGTATTATTTGTCAAAAATATAGACATCCTTGCCTTTTCAAACAAAAGTAAAATAGAACTTTTACAACTTTTCGTGATTTCTGCCAACAAAATATTTGTGATGTTTTTCAGTGTTGTATTTATTGTAACTCTGCCACTACCTATTATTACCTTGTTGGATATATTTTCGATGTGAAAACTTCTCACTAAAATTACAGAAACGAGGTACTGGTTCGAAGTGGCGCCATTGGCTCCTGATTATGATGCATTACGTCATTTTTGCACTTACTCCTCGTTTTAGAGACCCTACTTACTTCCAATCATGGGTAGGTAGGTATATCAGGGTTTCCGTTCCTCAGCATTTCCTCCGCTGACTCAGAAACATCCGGTATCCTGACAGGCGCTAGGACGATGTGGAGAGAGAGAGAAACCACATCGAGTATAGCACCTTTCAAAAGTCTGTCTACAAGAGCCAGAGTTCAAATAACAACACCGATCGCTCATTTGCACAGTTCATAAGTTTTATACTCCGGCGATACGGATTGTCTTGTTATCCATCAGTGTTATCCATGTCATATTTACACCCATACGTTGTAAGACCTGGGGGTTACTCTCTATTGCGATGCGAAAGCAAGTTCGATGCGAAACGGAGATGCGATAATAGTATAATTTGGTGTTCTCTCCTTTTTGCGCAAACTTTTTCGCGAAATAGTTTAAAAATGAAGTAACACTGGTATCACAAAATAAATGCAAAAAGAAAATACGAAAACCCTGTATTGCGAAAACACAATACAGGGTACCAATTCTTCGATTTTTCTTTCCCATCGCAATAGAGATTGCTCCTGCCAAAGAAAGCCATCATCACAACCTTGTATAATGAGTTGGCCATTGATTTTTGAGATCTTAGACGTTTGCTTGTGTGGACTGCTGACTCTACAAGACTTCCTCCTTTTCTGAATGTAGTCGTTTAAGCAAAACCGTAGATGTGATTGAAAGCGAACACTGCAGTTTCTCTGTCCATTACACCGGGATTTCTCTTCTGTCGCTAAGGCGTCCGCTGAGTTCTATACCAGCTCGCCATAAGTTTTAAACGTAATATGTTTTAAACGTAATGTGCGAGTTCCCAGTTTCTATACTGCCCTTTGCACAAGATTTGTGATGTGTCCGAAAACTAGTTCGCGTCTTCTTTACAAATATTTCCCAGATTTCCAACTGCAAGTTGTATCACTAAGAGCTCCCAAAACTGGGGTTTTGCATAGAGGCATGAGCCTGTCGAGTATATTCAATTATAGCAATTTTTGGGAGACATATTATACTATTATACATTCTTATATTTGATCTGCCTTATTTATAAACAGATATCTCATGTTTATTAAGCTTTTATCCGTGTATTCCATACAAAATTTGTTAAATAAACCTATAATTGACAAAAAAAAAAAATTCTATGAATATGGCCGGAAAATATTCATGTAAATACTACCGTACTTACTTTAACGTTGTTCACATTGTTTTACAATCTGGAAACCCTAAATATGATGTTTCAATTATGTGTTATAATATCGCGATTACGAGCTTTTTATTTCAACTTTGTTTTAAATGTTTATTCGTTTTATTTATTATGGCACACAAAATCCGTCGCATATTTTCAACGAGTCGAAATATATGTAACCGTATAAGCTTTACCCATTCAGTACTTTGCAGTCGACAATTAAAAAAAACTTTTAACCATGGTACAATAATATATACATAGGTAGTGTTGAAACGGTGGCCGACATTTTTTTTTCTGTGATGATAACTATCAAAAGTGCACACATATACACGCATTTTTTATTATTGTTTACAAATTGAAAATTTTTTGAAAAAAAAAAAAATGTGCCAATAATATTTTGCAAACGCAAAAACAGCTTCAAACACAACAGGCAGCTTTTTCTTGATCTTTATTTATATATTTAATTTATTGCACGAGTTTTAAATGCAAAAAACTTATTGAAAAATTATTTGTAAAAAAAAACCCGAAGAAAAATATACGTTAGTTTTTTATTTTCTTTTGTTTTCTTTGACAGTTATCAACACAAAGCAACAATAAAAAGCAATGTTGTTTTTTTTATTGTTGGCTTGTTGTAGTTCCGCTTTTACCTGTTATATTATTGTACCATGCTTTTAACGTTACGTTGAACACTCTGACAGCTATCAGTTACTTCTTTTTTACATTTTGATTTAGTTTTTCGTTCAACATTCAAATAAAGTAAAAGAAAAATAATATCTTGACTGATATTATTTTTCGGCGATGGATAATGTACGAGGGATTCTAAGTCCCCGGCTTTTACCTTATAAATTTTATAAAATGAGTATGAACGCCGTAATTATAGTAGCTAATTTTTTATTTTAGTTGAAGATAATGAGGATGGAGAAATTAAGTTTTTGAAAAAGTCAAATGATTGCAACGATAAAAATATTGATACAGAAAATCCAGCCCAGAAGGATGAATACAAAGACATAATGGTAATAAACATAAGTGACGACATTAAAAACGAATATGTGGAATTTATTAGAGAAGAGGTAAGTAACTAAAAAGACAAGAAACCTACACTTCCGCTTAATATTTGTTTCATTTAATATTTTCATTTCTAAATTAAATTTTTATATCGCTTTTTTATTTGGTTACTAATATTGGCTGCACTCGTTGAAGCTTTAAAACTTAAAAAAACAAATCGAAACTTATTTACCTTTTCAGGAGCAAAATAACGAGTCGTCTAAAAAAAAGTCAGCAGTCAAAAATAAGAAAACAGCTCGCACAAGCACGGGAACTACAAAAGTTACTCGAACAAAATCATCTGTTACGGAAGCTACATTTTTAACAAATTCATATGTAAACCCAATGCAAAGATGCACTGATACTCCAAAAATTTTTAAATGTGATGATTGTCCAATGGTTTTTTCGACAAAATTATCGTTGGAACGTCATTTAAATACACATCGCAAGGTTGAGAGAACTGGTGTAACATATCAATGTTCGGAATGTCTTATAGTAGTTTCATGCAGTAGTGCTCTACGCCGCCATATGTATGTGCATTGTGAAGAAAAACCGTTTAGTTGTGAGTTGTGTTCCAAGTCCTTTGTACAAAAGGAGATTCTTAAAAGACACATGCAGACACATACAGGTATAAAGCCGCATGTCTGTCCTCATTGCGACCGCTCCTATTCTCAACGTATCAATTTGACTCAGCATATCTACCGGATACATTCAAAAGAGCCTCGAATTCCACAACATGCTTGCAATTTGTGCCCAAAAAGATTTAATCATGCATCTGGCCTTAGTCGTCATTTAGTATCACATAGTGGAGTCGCGTTTCAATGCAGCGAGTGTGATCGAACTTTTGGCGACCGCTCATCAATAAAAAGACACATCGCAAATATGCACAGCAGTGTCAGAGTCTCGAAGAGTTACAACAACACCGAAACTTCATAAATTCTCTTAAATAATCCCAAGTTACTTGCAAATTTGTGTGTCCATTTTCATATTTCAGTTTAATAAAAGTGTTGTTATACATATTCATAGTTCAGTCAGTTTGTTTAATAGCATTTACTTTGCATGGAAGGTATCCAAATGTAGAGAAATGGCTTATATTTTACTTTTGTTTTAGCGTTTTCAATTTTTGGAAAATAAAAATCGTGCTCTGTCGCGTAAGTAGGACCTTGTCCATTGCATCTAATAAAAAGAAAAACAAGTATTGAAAGCAATTATGAATTACTTTAATGCATATATCAAAAGGCATGCATGAATTAAATTTTCTATTCAAAACAATTACAATATTGGCCTATATTTTATATAAAAGTATTTCCTCCAATTACAGATTTAAACTTAAAAGTTTGTTTACAAAAATGTCTGCTACAAAGCCTATGATGACAATTAAATAGCGATTAAAATTTATGTATTTTTGATATTTTCTTAGAAAAAGAAAAAATTAAATACGATACGTATGTAAATTAGAAAAATGTATGACAAATTTCGTAAAACAATCTACTATTTTTTAATTAAATAGCTTAAAATAAATAATAATAAATGTTTTTCACAATTATTTCTTATGTATAACTGTTCTTAATATTAACCCAATAAAAAAGATAATCTGCTCTTTAAAGCACCACATTTTAATTTTCTTAATATAATGAATGTTATAACAATATGACTGATATATTAGATAGTTTTCCTATTCTTCGTTTCAGTATATAAATAACAAATATAAATAACGTATATAATAATAAAAAACACATGACATGTAACAGTTTTAAATTTCAACTAATTATTTTTAATCGGAATTAGTAATGGAAGAACGTTGAGACTCTAGTGTATTAGAATCATTGCGATTACGTAACATGCGTGGTTGACTGGAAGTAAAATTGGAAAAATCCTTCATAACATCTTTATAAGTTTCATCTTCACCATTGCCCTCGTCGTTAAGGCCAATCTCATCGTTTAAACGTGTCAGGCGTAAGCTAAAATAATTTTATAAAAATAATGATTTTACTTCAAATTATTCTGTTGCAACGTTAACATGAAACGTTAAAACATGAAATTCTACACTCTTTAAATCCATTCTAAATAAATAAATAAATAACAAAATTCAAATGTTGGAAATTATATTAAAAACAAAATCAAGTCTAATTTGTTTTTAAACTTTTTTATGAACATATTGAAAAAATTTTATCTGTTCACAAACTTAACGAACACACAGTAGCGATAAGCGACGTATACATAGTAAAATGTGGTAAAGTTTTGAATGGTTACAAGCGTAGCTGTTAACGGGGTATGACAAAAATATATTTGACAATCATAATTTTGGCTAGTCAGATCTGTAATTACCGTACCTCTATGTGCGCTGTTACATATGAGGTGTGTTCCACTTGAATAACGAAACAGTCCGAACTAGTCCAAAAGCGTTATACGTAACAATTTTTGTGCAATTTTTAGAGAAAATGAGAGAGTAATTTTTTTCATTTCCTGCTGTTTACATACATATGAAACTGAAAATGTAATCAGAAAATTTGCAAATTGGAAAAAAAATTTTTTTAAAAACTAGTTAAAAGCAAAATGGAAGGTTGTCTAAACTAGAAATAACGTTGTGAAGTTGTAAACACAACATGCAAATGTTATTTGGCTATATTTACTATAAATATATATTGAAAATTGTACATAGGTTTTAATTTTACAGCTGTTGCCAATAATGCGAATGATTTGTTTATATGATGTTATGCGTTTTAAGCGTCTAAAACCACTAAAATATACTTTAATCTAAAAAGTAAGCAGCACTAGTATTGCAAGATGTACAATTGTGGTTTTTTGCGTTCCAGCAGTTTTAGATAAAATTTGCAATTTTAGAGAGTAATTTGCTTTTCACTCTCATTAGTCCAAACTAGTCCGAGATCTCGTGGAACACACCTATGGATGTTAATTTATCATCTGTTTGTTTACTAAAGTTTAGCTGTAAGAAACAAGTACAGCGTCAAATTTTTCAGACCGTTCAGGACAAATGGTCTAGTGAGGATATCTGAATATCAAGGCTGACATGGCCCAGATATGATAACAGGAGGACTATCATCCTTAGGGGCTCGCCCCGACGGAGGTTGCCTTGTCCCTTCAGGAACAATGTCTTCTGTAAAAGTTGCAGAGATGAGGAGGAAGCAGAGAGCGTTGAGCACTTCCTCTGTCAGTGTCCAGCGCTTGATTTGGCGGAGGTATCGGAATGCGATGTAAGTGGATTGGACTCCTTTATCCGATTGTCGGGTTGATTCTAAACCAGTGATATGTAGATCTAGTGACATACATATCACATACAGGCTACACAACGGGATGAGACTGGACCCAAGTGGGCTGGCTTTACAATCACTGGCAGCCTGTTAAACCTAACCTAACCTAACTAAAGTTTATGAATTTTTGCTATTTTTCTTTTCGATTGCTTCTTCTGCCAAGAGAGATTTCGGAGAGTAATTTTTAAAATTTGCTGAAACATTACTAATTTACAAATATCCTAATTTAGTTTTGTTAGTTTTAAGTATGATATTAATCCTTGTTCAAACGTTTGTCAGATCTGACAATATTGCCAGATAAATTTGCAGAAAATTTCTGACAATCGTGAACTTACAAAAATTTTTTTTTTGTCTGACAATGTTGTAAAAAAAACATTTATTCGCCCTTATTGTGTTTGACGTAGTCGTAAAACGATCGCTTTCGTAGTATCTGTCCCATTTACACTCTTATGGGACCGTCTAAAATTTTCGACAAGAAAAATTTTGTAAATGAATCTTAATGTAAAAGATTATGTTAAACTAGATGATTATGATGAATGTATTACAATATGGAGACATAAATAAATAAATTATGAATCATCCTGTTAAAGAAGTGCAAAACAAATATTTATAAATAACAAAAATAACATAAAAATAGTAAACAATTTTTGATATTAGTGAAAATGTGTTGCATTTGACTCATCTTCTGAATATAGAGAAAATTCAGACATTAAATGAATTCTATAAGCAACTGAGACTACAAGTGAAAATATTTGCGACTGCGAAGCATCTGGTTGTCCTCCGGCTTAGTGTATTCAATTATTTTTTTCCTGTCTTCTTTGATCGAAGTTATTGATCGCGGCAATTATTGTTATAATTAAGAGTAGAAATAATTCTTGAGCCAGACAAATACTATCATATAATAATATAGACATAAGTACTTATGTATATTTTCTAATACATGGGTTTTAAATATTATTGAAAGTGATATGGGCGTACGTATACTTTTTTATGAGTACTCATTGAAAGTCTCTGGCAGTCACCTTTCCAGTCAAATGAAAAAAAAAAAAAAACAATTAAAAATAATAATAAAGCCCCAGTTTACACTGCAACTTTTGTAGCTGCAATTCTTACTTTGTTAGTGCGAAGTGAGAGGATGCCGTTTTTTCATTGTGAAAAAAAGTACAAAGAAAGAAACGGCTTTAAATCATCGTGAAGTTTTGCTCTATATACACATAAATAAATTTTTACACGAAAATGCAAAGTACTTACAGAGTCACTATATCAGCATTTCGTTGATCAACTGCAATATCTAATGGCTTTTTGCCATTATTGGCTTCGATGTCATACTTTGCTTTATGTTTAAGCAACAGATAAACTTGAGCTATGAAACCCCTTTCAGTTGACATGTGTAATGCACTATATCCCAAATCATCTACGGAATCTATGGGAACACCATTTAACAACAGATATTCACAAGCCATAACAGAACCCTTTAAACAAAATTGTAGTTCGGTAAAAAATAGGCAATTTACTAAATTTTTACTTACCGATATAACAGCTTGGTGTAAGTAAGTACGGTTGTGATCGTCTATATTTCGCCAGTTCTTATCGGCACCTAAAGCAAAAGCCATACACATAACAGGAAGGTTGTGTACAGCAGATGCCTGGTATAACATGAGATTCGCATTTAGGTTGGAAAAGGGCACTTCATGTATAACTTCAGGTTCATTTTCACCTTCAGTAGACTCTTGATCCGATCCCAAGATACCAGGCGTTTCATAAGTTTCTAAACCGAGTTCATCGCCCACTATTAACAAATCTTCGCGTGAAATGCTTAAAGACATAGAAGGTATATTTATAGATTCGTCATCATCATCTTCATTATCATCTACGACAGGATCATCAGAAGACTTCGAACTTGAACGTTGACGTTTACGTTCACGATGGCGACGACGTCTAAATTTCTTTACAGCCCACTTTCGTGGCGCACCCAATGACAATGTTGCTCTCTTACCCATTTCACCGCTGTCAATTGACAACACTTCAGCCGTTTCACTGGACAAATAATCGGTTGGTTTAGGCATACCGCATACAAAACGTTTTTCAACATATTTAGCTTTAATCCATGCTTCTCTAACAGATATTTCACAATTCTCGGTTGCCGGTTTTAATTCACAATTATCACCAATACGAGATTCATAGATTCTATTTACAACGGCATTACCTAACTCCATCATCACTTTTACATTTTCGGTTTCCCAAGCATCCAATGTCAATGAACGAACTTTACTATAATGTACGCCTAAACTGCGATGAACACCCGAACATTCAATGCATAGAGTAATACCCAAATTGATGGAAGCCCAACGAGGATCAGAACCGCGACAATCACAACATTGAGCGTTACCGGGTATTTTGAGAAATTGTTCCCAATGGCTGCAAAATAATTTTAAAAAATATTTCTAATTATTTAATAGTTCTAAGGGCAAACTTTTCTAAAACCTCAGCGGCCTTATTCATAGCAGTTATTTTCGGCCTTATTAAAAATATTTTATGTTTATTAATGGTTTATTTATTTACATTTAAAATACAAAAAGCCTTCAAGACCAATAAAAAGTATTGCTAGAATACTCCATAATTTGAAAATATATCTGTGGCGTTTTCTCATAACAGCTTAAGTCGATTTTTAAAAATTGTAAAAATTTGCTACCAAATTGATTATTTGAATAAATATGGAATTCTTGTTTGCATAAATAATATTTCGTATTATTCACAAAATTTAGTTATGATTATGGTTTATCTTCTTTTCTTCTTAAATTTAGTTCTTCATTCAAATTTCCTTTCAAAACTTTTTTTGATCGTATCTCGACCAGAGAACGACTTTTAGTGATTGCAAAAAAATCATAATTGCTCAACAACGTGAAAACCATTTCATTTCGTATTCAGCCGCACAAATGCCCAGTTGATTTTTAATCAGTAAACACAATGAGCGACAACTTCGTTATGTGAGTGAAATCATCGTTAAGGTTCGTGCTTGAATATAAATGAATGCGCATATAGTTCGGCATTCATTTCTTGTGTTTGAATTTTTGTTTTGGAAAAAAAATTAACGAAAATCAATGCAGTGATGTATTCAACATTTTTTCTGTATGCTTATGTTGAAAAAAAAAAATCAAAGTAAAATGCACATACATAGAAACAAAAGGTTTTCATAGAAAAAAAAACAAATGTGCATATGTATATATGTATTTATTTTTGAACATTTGTTAAAAAACACAATTGTATACATATAAAAACAACTACACTTGTTTCACTGCGCTTTCAAATGAACTTTGCCCTTTAAACTAAAAACAAAATATGTATGTAATAATGTTTCACATTTGTTTATACAACACACAATCGAAGCAACATCTAACGTTTAGCCGATTTTATTCAGTACTAAAACGAATGCGCAATATTTACAAGGCGAGTTGATTATACTCAACATTGAGCTTTGTTGCTAGATTTTTGTTGATTACAAATTCAGATTGTTTATAAGGCGAGTTGATTTCACTCAACGTTGAACTTTGTTGCTTGATTTTTGCTGATTACAAATTTAAAATATTTACAAGACGAGCTGATTTTACTGAGCATTGAACTTTGTTGCCTGATTTTTGTTGATTACAAATTTTAGTGCATGAGTTAATCAAGCAAAAACATGATTTTTGATGATCACTGATCTCGACTTAAGCTGTTATGATAAAAAGCCACAGATATTATTCGGCGAACTTTATGCTTACTACAACATTTTGCTTTTGAAATTCTTATACAAAAGGTAAACAAAACACATAGGAAATGTCAAAAAATAGTTGCTAATTTTGGACTAAAAACAACCTTAAGTGATATTTAAATAACATACTGTCATGTCACAGAGTCTAATTCCGCTCGAAAACGGAACTGAATCCATTTTTCGGCTCTTTAAAAACGAAAAATTAAAAAGATTTTCGAAATGAAGTCATTATTTAACGAGTAAACAGTTATCTAGTAAGCTAAAAGTCAGCTTAACATATAAACTCGTAATAAAAATTACATACATTACTTACATATGTACATAATTTTTATATTTCTACTTACACTTTCCTTTTCGCGTTCAGGGGATTTGCATGCAATGACGACTGTGGTCTGGAATGTTGTGAATCATGTTGTATAGCTGCACCAATACTTTTTTGTAATGCTGAAATCCACATGCTTAGCATGTCAGCTGAGTCAGCTTGTAGTATGTGAGATCTTTTAAGAAGAGTTCAACAATAAAATAAAAGGATAAGTGTTTATAATGAATTGTTGATAAGACACGTACTTTGTTGGCGAAATGACTTCAAAACAAAAGCGCCGGTCACCATCGTTAACTGGTCTCACAGTACAAATGCGTAGATCTTCTTCCATCACAGAAAATGAATCCTCGTTGCTACGTTTTCTGCAATTCGAATCCAAATCACTTCAGAGCGTTACACAACAACACAAGACATTTTTCAATTCAACAAAACAAAAGCATACAAAACAACAATATTTTTCGTAAATAGCAACAGAAGTAATTAAGAGCACGCAAAATAAGTTAAGTTTGAACAAATAGTGAATTACATACATTTGTATACATAATTGTTACACAACAAGAACAGAAACAAAATGAACACAACATATGAAAAAGAAGAAAAAATAAACAAAATAAAGAATTATTGATAATAATAACAAAACTGAATTCAAAAGGTTTTGAAATTTAAAATACTATGAGCTACAAATGTACCTATTTCTATTTACAAGTTACTCTTTGTTTGATCATGCCTTAAAAATAAATATTAATTAAAGGGACAGTATGAAAATTACTGCATAACAGGAATTTTTTTTAAAAACTAAATAGGTGTTCAAATATACTGTGTTTTAGGAAACATCTTCAATATTGAATAAATATTATTTTGAACGTACCTGTATACAAGTTGGTTGTCACTTAAATAGAACCATCGTCGGCACCAGGTTTTAAATCCTTTGGATTTCTTCTTAAATAAATAACCTTCAATTTTGTTTGAAGTACTATTTGTATTCGATTCACAAAAGCTATTTACACTCATATGACGATTTTGCATAACTTTTTCTAGCTGTTGATATTCACCACGCAATATATTCAAGTCGTCAGTAATACTTTTAAAAAATACATCAAAATCGTTGCACAGATCGAATCCTTGATGGTAATATGTTACGCATGCTTGATAGTAGTCTAATAACTAAAAGAGATTATATAACTGTATAAGTATTAAATAAAAAAAATTAATAAAAATATTTTTCGGGACCGGATGGGACCTAATTTATTTTTACACGTATATGTACATATGTACGCTTGCATTATGTATACTTGCGTATGTATATTTAATATTTTTTGTAGCTTAGGAGCTGATTTCTTAGGGCTTTTTTTTATTTATATGCATACATTTTTTTCCATATCCATTATATACGCCCTTATTGTGTTTGGCGTTTTTATGACGAAAGACGGGCGTTTTTGAAAAATGGTACCGTGATTGGCGTAAAACGGCAATGAATACGACAAGTTTCAAATCTATTACAAAAACGAGATTAAAATGCTACCGTGTTTGACGTATTTGTCTTTCAAAAGTTAGCAAATTTGTTGTCAAAGTATTTGCTCACGACAAATAATTAAAATTTGTATTCGTATAAAAAAAATCTCAAAAACAAAAATATGAGTTACTTTCTCCATTTTTTACATATGATTTCTGTTACATTTTCTCATTTGAAGTGTGTATTTATTTATATATGTGCACAAATATATTTAAAAAAATAATAAAGTAGCGTCAGACGCCGCCTGCGAATATTTAAATTACATCGTTCAACCATTCCGTTCCGTGTAGAGTTTTACGAAGGTGTAGTCTGATTAAAAAAAATCGTTTGTATGATTATATGTTAAAAAACATTTATAATATATTACTTTGTAACATATTTTTTGTAATAAAACGCAAATATTTTCACTTGTAGTCTCCGTTGCTTTCTTATCGAATTCATTTCTCTATATTCAGAGGATGACTAAAATGCAACGCATTTTCACAAAATTTATTTGCACCAACTAAATGAACAATATCAAAAAACGTTTACTATTTTTATATTCTTTTTGATATTTATAAACAATTGTTTTCCAATTCTTTAACAGGATGCTTTATAATCATTTAGTTTAACACAATCTTTTACGTTAAGATTCATTTACAAAATTTTGTTTGTCGAAAATTTTAGACGGTACCATAAGAGTGTAAATACGACAGCTATTATGAGAGTTGTCGTTTTACGACTACGCCAAACACAATAAGGGGAATAGTTATTTACATATATTTATTTATATTATTGTTATTAATATACCATGTACGAGGGCGGATTGATATTGAAGCTACCTAAGTAGGAAAAAATCAGTTTTCCTTCAAAAACCAATTATTTCTCAATATAGTCTCCTTTTAGCTAAACACAATTAGTAAGACGATATTCCAAGTTTTTTATACCATTTGAATAAGACAATTTTGGGAACCTCTCAAAATACACGTTAGTTTCGGTAACAACTTCTTAGTTCGAGATAAAGCTTTTTGGAAACAAGAAAAAGTCACTAGGAACTAAATCTGGACTATAAGGTGGATGATCAACCAATGCGAAGCATCGTATCTACTATAATACTGTGTGCTCCATCTTGCAGATAGAGCACTTTTTCTTCGTTAAATGTGATCGTTTTTTCTTGATTGCATCACTCAATTGATCCAATAATGCACGATGATACTTTCCTGAGATTGTGGATCCTTTTTCAAAATACTTGACGAGCAATATTACCAGAATACAGTGGCCATAACCTTAACAGCAGATTTTACTGTCTTCGCCTTCTTTGGAGCACTTCCACCAACTTCCATCTATTGTTTCGATTGATTTTTGGTTTTAGGTGTTTAGTGGTGGACTTACGTTTCATCAACAGTTATTAATCGACACCAAAAATCAACAGGATTGCGCTTTATCATGTTCAAACGCCGCTGTGAAGTGGTCTGTCGAACTCGTTTTTGTTCGACACTGAGCATACGCGGCACCCATCTTGTCGATAGTATTTTCATATGCAAATGTTCATGCAAAATGTTGAATACACGTTCATATGATATATTTACCATTTCAATAATATCATGTAACTTATTGACTCGACGATCATTCATAACGATGTCGATGATTTTCTTGATATTTGCTTTTGGCCTTTCTATTGATGGTATTCAATATTTTACCATGTGATCTGACGGAGCAGACTCACCGTAATGTTTATCGAGCTTTTCTTTTGTCTCTTTCGCCGTTTTCCTTTCAAATAATATTGTTTAATCACTGCACGAAATTTAATATTTTCCATTTTTCAAGAAACACAAAGGCCGCGTACTCGTACTTTAAACGACTACAACAAATACACTAATCGTTGAATTTGGGTGAAATTTCAACAGATTGACAGAACGTAATTTAAAAAAATTGTGTTTTACTGCCATTTAGCGCCAGGTAACTTCAATATCAATCCGCCAGCGTATATTCTGAATTACTAGGTAATATTGTTATTTTGGTCATTTTTGGCTTTATATTACTGAATTGATCAAATAAATAAATAAAATAAAAGATAAACTCTAAAAATGAAAGTTTACTTGTCAGCTGACATAAATCCCATTAATTTGTTAAATTTTTATTGAACTTCTTTTAATTTTTTAAATTAAAAATTTTTTGGTTTGTACATATGTATGTACATCGGGTTCTAGTTCAAGTTTTTCCTTTCTTAAGTGTTTTTTTAAGAAGGATTTTTTACAATACAAATTTGCTGTGATCAATAATTATTGATTGAAGAAGACAAGAAAAATAATAATCAAATCTTTAGCTGGGGGACAACTTTTTATATTAATTATTTTTTATATTAATTATTAAGAATAGCTGGTAGCCTATTCAACCTAACCGAAGTGAAAATTTGTACATATTTGTATACTAAAAAGTGTACTTGAGTGCCGTGTAGCACTTTAACAAAATTGATTGGAATTTTTTTTTAACAATTGGGACTACGCATACGACTTCAATGCGGCCTAGTGAACTAATTTCATGAATCCTTTAAATAGGACATTCATTTTATTGGTACTTTGGAAAATTTGTTGCAAGCCATACTGAAAAAACAATTATAAGAATTATATTTTCTACAATAAAAAACCAATATTTAACTTTTCTTACTTATTTCTTATTTATTTTGTATCAAATTGCATCCCAGTATACAAGTACTGGCTTTTCAATGGTTGGTAGCCTGTTAAACCTAACATAATTTTTTGAAATTTCAACTTTTTTAAAAAGCAAATGTTAATGTGGTTGCAATAGTTATTCGATACCCGACTTTTACATAAATTGCGAATATTGAATTCATTCACATGCAGCCTTTTTTTTAAACAATAACAGTGTAACAATATAAGAAAAAATTAAAAAATAATAAATAATAAACATTGTTTATTTAGTACTTACTGTTGATAATATTGATGGTACTTTGCGAGACTGAACTAAAGTGATGTAGTTTACATAGTCTAAAGCTGTGTGATGAAAGCAGGATTTAGAGGCAGATAATATGTTGGCGGCTTCTTGTACTTCCTGTGTACGATTTTTACTCGCCTGCAGGTGTAAATGAATATAAACAATTATATTTTATTAAAAATGAAAAAAAAAGAAAAATTGTTTACGAATATACATACATATATTTAAGTGAGGATAATCTTAAAAGAATGTTACCACCAACAGAAAAAAAGCTCAATATGAAAATCGAAAAAAATGGAAGATAACTCATATTTAAGCACTCAATTGAAAAACAAATTTTGTATTAAAAAAGATTCGCTATAATGAAAACTTGTGGCTTAAAAAAGTCTTCTCACATTTTTCCGAGCTAAAAACAGGATTTTTTAATTTTAATTAATAGTATATATCACCACTAAAAATTCAAAATAACGTATCATCGAAAAGTTCAAAATCGAAAACTACGGCTAGAAGTGCTACATAGCAGCCAATTGGGTCCGGATAATAAAGAAATCTTACAAGCTGGAACCCCAAAAAATAATAATGGGTAAATTAATATTAAAAATGAATAGATTATTAAAAAAAATGTTTAGCAGACGTTCCAAAACTATAATAATAATGCCCACAAATGACTACTAGAATTTTTGAATTGCCGCAGCCTAACCTATATCACCTGTTTGCTGAATGTTTACTCACAATTCCTAGTCAAACATTGGAAAGTGGCAACCTTTTGTTTACATTACTTTAAGAATATAGTCAAAATTTATACGCTTCTTTTTTAATATTTTATAAGTTCGTTTGCGAAAAAATTTTGGAAAAAGGAGAGTTATGTGTACGATTAGTCAGTCAACCAATGATTTATTTTCAGCAAGCGAAAAGACAGAGAGGGAAATTGGAGTGCGTTTACGTTGTTAAATGAGTTAAACACAGGTTCAGCTGGTTTTAAATTTAGAGTTGATTTTAACGTCAAAATTATACTTTTAAGTTAGTTGCTTTAAAGTATACTTTATTTTCAAGCATGAATACAACCCTGTGTTTCCAGCCATACTGTCATATAGTAATTTCAAGTAATTAATTGATAAGTAGCTGATTATCTTATTTTTGTTAGTGTATTCCTCTTTTTTAATAAATAGAAATGCCAGTTTTTTATTGTTATGTATATGAAAATGATAAAATCCTTTGTTTCAGTTATTAGTTATAATATACAATAATACAAAATATAAGAAACCAAAACCTGATGTAGTTTTAATTTTTTTATATAAAAGGCTGATTATATGTTATTTTGTTTCAGAAAGCAACAATTCAAAATACACATAATAAAAAACGGATACTTTTTGTTTAAAATTTATATCTTGTTTTATGCAAAGAAAGTTTTAAATTGGTTCAATAATTCACAGGTTCCAGTTTGTACATAGTTTATATTTTTTTCTCCTAAAAAATCGTGAAAAGTGATTTTACGTTATTTTGTATTTTAGTCGACTCTTCAAAACTTGACTTTAACAGCGCTCCGGCGAAACATTAACTTGATTTTGAATTTCATATTAAAAAAAATATTATTCTTTCGTAAACTTTGAATTAAGCATTCTTGGCTCATAATAGTCTCTTAGATTTCTCTTAGCAAACTCTTTTTAATTTGAATTTTTAGATCGTGGTTGCGACTGTGTCGATTTAGTTTAGATAATAATATGTTGCAAGATTATTCATATTTGCGAATGGCGCTTAATTCCCCATTACAATCGTTTTTCTACTATTTATTATCTTCTAATATTGATACCAATCAAAAAATTTATAAACAGGTTGTTTTCTATGACAGCTAGGAAAAATTAATAGGTGTGTTTCACGTGAATAACGAAATAGTCCGAACTAATCCAATTTTTGTGCAATTTTGAGAGAAAATGAAAGAGTAATTTTTTTCATTTCCTGTACAAATTAGCCCGAACTTTTTCTTTGGGTAAGTTCGGACTAGAATTGAATAATCAGCTGTTTTATGTTACATATGAAACTGAATATATAAACAGAAAATTTGCAAATTGGAAAAAACTTTAGTTTAAAAATTAGTTAAAAGCAAAATGGACGTTGCCCAAACTAAAAATAACGTTGTGAAGTTGTAAACAGAACACGCAATTGTTGTTTGGCTTTTCATTTTATAAATATGTACTATAAAAATCTATTCAAAATTTCACATTGCTTTTAATTTTACAGCTGTTGTCAATAATACAAATGTTTTGATTATATGATGTTATGCATTTTAAGCGTCTAAAATCACTACTAAATACTTTAATCTAAAAAAAAAGTAAGCAGCACTAGTATTGCAAGATTGTACAATTGTGGTTTTTTGCGTTCCAGGAGTTTTGGGTAAAATTTGCAAATTTAGAGAACTTCAAGCATTGAAGCAACGTTCTACTTCAGTTTTGCTTATAAAATGTGTTGTTGTTTATGGTTTTTGTCTTTGAATTAATGCACAAGTGCTGTATGCACAGTATGCTCATGCGTGTGTGTTGTTGCTGTTCATGGTTTTTGTCTTTGTATTAAGCACAAATATTTAAGACGCAGTATGCTCAAACACCAATGTGCTTGCTGTGATTCATGGTTTATTTGCTTTATTGTGATGTTTTGTTTTGGATTTTGCTGTGAAACAGAATTCAAGTACAGTCAAGCACTGTCGTGAAGGCGTTTCAAAACTATGAAGTTTTTGTTCTGTTTCTAAATGTTCTATAGCTTGTTTGTTTTAAATTTAAATAAAAAATTGTTTTGAAATACAGTGCTTGAAACTACTGCACAGTAGTGAGCAGTGTTCTTTAGAACATTCAGTATTTTAACGCATATTTAAGAACTGTTCACGTTAAGTTAATATTTACAAAATGAATATGTAACTCCAGCTCAATGTGAGTACAAACTAAAACGTGCGAAAATGTTGTTGATTTGCTCTTGTTTGTGTACAGTGAAGAACGACAAAAAATATAAATATAAGACAAATTTCCTTGTGTATTTTTCATTGCTAGTGCCGAGTGCAGTATGTGTGTATTAAAGAGCACAGCGCTATACCTAAGCGCTTTTACGAAAACAATTGAGCATCAAGCGCATAGGGCTTGGGCACTCCTGCATTAGAGTCAAAGCGTGCTCGGCTAACTTCTGCAACCCAAAGAAACGCTATTTGGTACAAATGTCATCCACCACCAGCTTCTCAGCAGAGTTATGCAGCAAATAACATTCGTGACGAACTAAAGGATCTTAACCCAATGCAAGTATTTGAAAAGTTATTTGATGAGAAAATCATGTATTTAATTGCAGTCGAACTTCCATAACTCGAATCACCATTATCCCAAAAAAAAATTTCTACTTACGGAGACTTCGAGTTACAGAATTTTTTGGCAAAATAGAATATAAGGTTTTTGTAATGTTTTTTTTTTTTAATTTAAAATAGCCTTTAATGGAAAGAACAGGGATATGTACTCATATAGTTAAAAAATTATAGTTAAGTAAAATACATATTCCTAAATAAGTGACTGAAATTTTACTTTTTTTAAATTCATTAAGTTAAATTAAGTTTTCATCAATTAATATTTTTCTTAATAACTCTGTTTCCACTTTTCCAGCGAATCTGTGCTTGCTGTAAAGTTATCATCTCCAAAACGCTTTGCAAACTCAATAGCCTTTTCCTTTAATATTTCACCAGATATAGGCATGTTTTGGCTTCTAGCTGCTAAAAACCAATCGAGGACTGCTTTGTGGACATTTTTGAATTTTGCACGTTTAGTTGCCACAATAAGAAACAAATTTGTAATTCCCCGAAAAAAATAAACAAAAATAGCAAGTATGTAATAATATATACAAACATAGCTAAAACAAAAAACCATATAAACAAGCAAAATTCTTCGACTTATGTATAGAGTTCATGTGTGTGTTTTTTGTTCGAGTTATGGAGAACTTCAACTTATGACGGTTCGAGTTACGGAAGGCAAATTGTATGTGACTTTTTCTTTTAACGCTACTGCCAACTAAATTAGTTCGAGTTAGAGAAAATTCGAATTAGAGAAGTTCGAATTATGGAAGTTCGACTGTATCTCCAATTCATTTCACTTGAACTTGTGGTAACAATGAGACGGTGCCACATCGCATACAGCCAGCATTACAATGGAATTACTGCGGTAGTATACCATCCCTGCGGATACCCGGTACGACTACTGATAAAATGTTCAAGGCAAGAAGAAATGCATGGCGAGGGGATTTTTCATGAGAATATTTCCATTGTCGAATCAATGGTCATATATTACGGTCACCATCCCGCTAGCAATTCATCCGGGGAAAGCCAGTTCGATTTGGCTACAAAAAACTGGGTTGCGGCTAGTTCTAAACATTGATACTCAAAAAAAAGTGAGAAAACTGACGTGGTTATACCGAATTGATTCCAATATTATAATAAAGATATAGCTGCAGTTGACGAAATCGGCCAAT